>JAODUP010000151.1:847500-865000 GCA_025642065.1 Paralvinella palmiformis
TTTTTTTTCAATCAATGATGCCACTCTTTTATCATTATCCATTGCCCGTTTACAAATGGAATGGAATCAATTTTGAGGGGAATGATGAAAAGGAATGACATCTCAAATTATATAAACGGAAAGAAAACAATAATTGACGTTGTTTTAAAAACCATCTTAATAACATATGATAACTGAAATTAATATACCTACATCTTTGGAGAAGATTTGTTTATTATTGTTTATCTGTGAGTTTGTTGTTGGTACGTTTCATCTGACAGCACTTTGTTTACGTTCTGTCACTTTGATATAGTAGACCGAACGTAAACAAAGAACTGTCAAATGAAACTTACCAACGACAAACATCCAGATGAACATTGACAGTCAACTTCCTGTCCTTCTATGTGTCTATTTTCACGATTCCTGAATGTTTTGGTTCAACTTAAAACTTTTCCATCCAACATTTGTGACTCGTATACAGCGAGGACCAAAATAAACGTCTATACGCTGGTGTAACAACGACTAAACTATATACTATCCTCTTGTGTACATTATCACACGGGATACAATAAAATCAATTAACATGAACAAAGTTATATGAAATACCAATAATTCGCTGAATATTACGACAACCAAACATAGTCAACAGGACAACTTATTAATAGTCGAAATAACAATCCTGTGATCATCCGCGGTAGTCGAGATGACTACCGCGGTGACTACGAAACGTAGTCATAGGGAAGACTATATAGCTGTAAAGGTTTTATGTTAGTGATAATATCAAATGTTAGACATGTATACAAACCATCTTCACCTACAATCACATGATATCTAACACTTTATACACATATTATTGCTTACATATCAGTATACACGTCACAGACAAATAGTCTGATATTTTTCATTCAAAATCGTTACTGATCATTTCCCACAAAAGGCGTTATCTAATCACATAATTACCTCTCTTACTGGGAGAACATCCTACACGACTATCTCAGTAGTCATCATTACTAGTCGTGCTGACTACTGAGATAGTCAACTAACATTATTATATATATTATACGACCTATTAAAAGTCAAACGGATTATGGTTTGTTTTCAGCGCAAGTGAAATGGAGCACATTTCTTATATAAACAATAACCTTATGATTTTGTAGATAAAACTGCAAAACTATAGTAGTCATTCCTGATGAATACTTACTTATAACATTAGATGTTGAGAGCATGTATACAAATATTGACCATGGTAAAGGGGTTCAATTTCGAGGTGCTTTATATGATGGTAAAATACAACTCCTCAAATTGTCTCTTTAATTGGCTATGTTTTATTCATTCTACTGGCACTTCAATGGGCCGGGAATAGACACCCCATTTTGTTGACATATACATGGCTACATGTGAGGAGGAGGAGGCCTTATATAAAACAACTTTAAAACCACATACATACTATCGTTATTTAGATGATATATTTATGGTGTGGCCTCACCGTGTAAAAGGCATTTCATGGATTCTTGGATATATTGAATAAAGACGAACCATCGATTAAATTTAAAGCTACACTAAATAAGCAGAAAATGAAATTGATTTCTTCGTTATAATCATATTTAAAGGTCTTCTTTAAACCGACATACACGCACACATCAACTCTTACAAAAATTACAGATTTTAAGGAAGCAAGGCATTTTCTGTTTGAATCATTATGCAAAAGGAAATATTAAAAAAGATGGCTGGGTTACAAAAAGTAAAACTGTCCGTGAACTACAAATACAACAACGTCGTATTAATCCGACTAATCCTACAAATAGTCAGTGGTGTTCAAAACCATGTAGGGTTAGCAGATGTAGATCATGCGAGATATTGTGTTCTTGTCACAATATCACAAGTACAGTTACCAATAAAACACATGGAATAATAGGCAATTTAAACTGTAGCTCATCTAACATAATATATCTCTGTGAATGTTTACACTGCTCTAAACAGTATGTAGGCGAGAGTAGTCGCGAACTTGGTGTCAGTAGTGCCAATTTCGAAAACGGCTAACGTCAAGAATTTCTAACAAAAATAAATGCTGACTGATTATGAATATAAAATCATCACAGCTTACTCTAAGCACAAACATCTAGCTATAGTTCATTAGTTTCTAGCAAAATTAAACACAATATATGTAAAACAATGTCGGCAACAAACATTCATTAGTTACAGCAGTCAGGTTTCAGTATATACACTTAATTGTTATTAATGTGTTTGTTTTGACACATTTGGCTTCTTTATAGATATGAAAGCGAAATTGGAACATTGGTTTATCGTCAATTACTCTAATCAAAACAGTTGTTTACATAAACTACAAAAGCTAACAGTTCGTAGATTCTTGTTTGAACTAAAACAATCACTGATTAATTATAGTAAAAATAATTTAAACACATGCACTTGGAAAGGTTTTTACAAAGATGTCTTCATGCCGGAAGCTATAGACGCCATCTTTAACAGAATGTTTTGTTTATTATTGGTGGCTTGTCGTATTTAGGTCTAACTATTGCTAACTGTAACTACATGTACTTATAAACTGTGTCTAACTATTGCTAACTGTAACTACATGTACTTATAAACTGTGTCTAACTATTGCTAACTGTAACTACATGTACTTATAAACTGTGTCTAACTATTGCTAACTGTAACTACATGTACTTATAAACTGTGTCTAACTGTTGCTAACTGTAACTACATGTACTTAAAATTTCTGTACTTAACTTTAGTAAGTAATAAATAAAATAATTCCATTATCATAAGAGTGAGTGAGTGAGTTAGTTAGTGAGTGAATCAGTGAGTGAGTCAGTGAGTGAGTGAATGAGTCAGTTAGTGGCTCATCCATGCTAAAAATGTTTTATGGCCACTTTTGTACACATATACCATGCGACCTCAAAGGGTAATAAGGCAAAGTGAAAGATTAAACACCCTTCTGACGCAGCCTGGACCGGGGTTTGAACCCGGATACTATAGATCTGTCATACAGACGTCCCTGATCCATGTCACAAAATTTCACTGAAAATATTCGAGTATCGATATGTGATCGATGGCAGAGTATTATTGTTCAATAAGGATGATCCGTATACATTATTTATTATTAACACATATTTGTCATGTGTTAAGTTAGTGGAATTGGTCTTATAACAAGACCCACACTTTTGGTACCCCGAACCAGGGCGACCAGCTACCGTCTCCCGCGCTTATCGGGTCTCCAGAGCCCCAGATGTATATGTGAGGTACATTCTGGATCACCCGGACTCCGAATACAGTCCTTAACCAGCCGGGCCATAATCGTTGAGGACATTCAGTGATGGGCAGAAATTGATAGGTCCCCTGTTCGAAGTCACTAAATATATGCTCTTTCACATATAGACTCCGAATTTTGTCTGATCCGGAAGACTGTAGCTGGCTGGATGTATACTCCCCGGGAACCTGAGGATGTTGTTTGAAGGTATTGGTCTATATAGCGAGGATAAAACGAAAAGGTCATAGAACGGCGACACAAGGTCAAAGAGATCATAGTTGAATTAGTATAGATTATTGTTAATAGTTGTAATTGACACGCTAACATCAACGACAATAACATCACTAATAACATCAACAATAACAACATTAATAACAATAACAACAGTAACAATAACAACAACAGTAACAACAAGTTATTTAGTCTCGGCACTAGTCACATCTGTAACACATAGCTGACGGAAACATATCCCACAAACACGGCTACTAGCTGGATTCGAACCCGAAACATGGAGATTTAGAGCGCAGTACTCTAGCCAACTGCACCATGAGAACGCCCACAACAGTAATAGAAGTATTGATAGTAGTATTGATAGTAGTGTTAATAGTAGTATTAATATTAGTATTAATAGTAGTATAATTAATAGTAGCGATAGTAGTAGTAGTAGTAGCATTAATAACTGTGGTGGTAGTATTAATAGTAGTAGTTGTTATAATTTCTAACTTCATTTGATCTAGCATTCCACAAACAGTTATGAGTGGAGAGTTTTTGCAGTCACGTGACTATCATTATGTAAATGGCTACCTACATATGTCACATGACCTTTGCCCTGAGGGACAAGCCATGAGCTGATTGGTTAAAGGTCACGTGACTAAGAAACCTGTCGCTTTATTGGCCGAGTAATAAAAACGTAAAAAGAAAATCGCAGAATTCAAGTAACATCAGAAGCAGACGATAATTATGTTAACTTTTGGCGGGGATTTGTTGATCTAAAAACATATTAGTCTGGTGATAACTTTTTCTGCACACAACACTCCAAAACACACACATACGCACGCCCGCACGCACATACACATACACATGCTTGATACATATTATTATTATTACTATAGATGATGAACAGTAGTACAGGGTGGTAGATAGTAATACAGTATATAATACAGACACACAGATCGAACATATAGGACATAATATATGATTGAGTGTATTGGGAGTGAGTGAGTGAGTGAGTGAGTGAGTGAGTGAGTGAGTGAGTGAGTGAGTGAGTGAGTGAGTGAGTGAGTGAGTGAGTGAGTGAGTGAGTGATGAGTGAGTGGTGGTGGTGGTGGTGAGTGGTGGTGGTGGTGGTGGTGGTGAGTGGTGAGTGGTGGTGAGTGAGTGAGTGAGTGAGTGGTGAGTGAGTGAGTGAGTGGTGAGTGAGTGAGTGAGTGGTGGTGGTGGTGAGTGAGTGAGTGAGTGAGTGAGTGAGTGAGTGAGTGAGTGAGTGAGTGAGTGAGTGAGTGAGTGAGTGGGTGAGTGAGTGAGTGAGTGAGTGAGTGAGTGAGTGAGTGAGTGAGTGAGTGAGTGAGTGAGTGAGTGAGTGAGTGAGTGAGTGAGTTATCTGCGTGGCTGTTCAAACTAGGATCATATGAACGGAGAGCTTTTTATGGGAAATAAGAAGATCAGGTTGAGGTGTTTTATTGAAGGATGTAACATCCTATAGCCTCAGATAACGCTTAAGGATTCTACCTCACCATTTGAAAAATATTGAATATAATACGTTGTTAGTAGAGATTGTCTTATTTATTGTTGTTATTGCTTTGATGATTAGACTGCTGCTACAATAACAACAATTACTACTACTACTACTACTACTACTACTACTACTGTTACTACAACAACAACTACTAATACTATTACTACTTTCACTACAAAACTACTACTACTTATTACTAGTATTATTATTTATTTTATTGTTGCTACTGTGTTTTTTAAAAGTATTCTTGTTCTTTTTATTTTGTTGTTTTTATTCCTAACTTTAAGACAAATCTGTAGAAATTTACTACATAATTTATTTCTTATTAGGCCCCCTTCTCCACCAATTATCTCTTTTTAATCGTAACGTGCGGTTTTCTGATATTTATATACCCACGTGGTCGGGATTATGTAAAAACAATTTGATAAACATCACGTGACATCTGTACCGCCAAGGGGTCACTATTCTGATTGGCTAAAGATCACGTGACTGAGAAGGCCACTTGAAGCTCAGCCTCCGAACATATTAAGTCAATAAAAAACTTCAAAACTCATCATAAAAATAACCAGAAAACTAAATCAGACCCACAGAAATTCAAAACAAAAGCTGAATGTTGTTGATTTCAGTTTTTTCCTGAACAAAACTTATATAGCCTACGTATACTTATTTAAGACAGAGTGTTGATGTTCAGTGATGGTTGTAGGCAATTTCGTGAGAGTTTGATCTATTATATATCAATCCACCTGTCTAATGTTTAAAACAAATTATTTTGATATAAGCCAAAAGTACGTAATTTATTCGTCAATTATCATTTTCCTTTGAGGGAAAACATGTTGGAAATAAGTATTTACAAACATTTCTCTTATGTTGAATTAATAACTACATTTAAATTAGTAAATTTCATCTTTTAAATGAAGGTTATCGAGTACATTTGATCTTTCCTAAACTATTTACGAGATATCCAGGGTCAACAATATGACGTCATGTCAGGATGGCAGACTAATGGCAATACTGTACTTTGACCCAGATAATAAAAGTCCTTTCAATGGGTCACCTTTATGGCTGTACATTGCATCAGGTCATTGAACTCCATTTCGTCCTCAAGTTCACTGATGAGGCAGTGAATCTCGGATAACACTTTATCTACTTAGCCTAGAATGATTATGTTTCAAGGTCAAATATTAATATTATGAACAACGTGATTCGTAGTCTGGAATATTTGTCCTTCATTACGTGCACTAAAGACATAAATTTACTCAATTTGTTCAACATCCAATAGTTACAACATTTCCTAACTTTTTAAATATCACGTAAAAATTCCCGCATTTTAGAAAATGTACCATTGGCTAAACCACACGAATGCACACAAGCACGCAAGCACGCCTACACTTTATATCACTATCTGCCTATCTCATTTACCAAATCTACCCCCCCCCCCCCAACAACCCTCTTATATATTAACTGTGATAAGGTGAAAAGTTAGTATTGGAAAATATACGAAACTGTCGTTGACTATATAATATCATGAGACTGTGGCTAACTCCGTCTACTTGTATCCGTTATCCATTTCTGAACACAATTGTAACACAATTAGTGATGTTTATAACTTATTTGTGATCGTGTTTGGAGTCACCAAGCTATCATCAGAACAAGGTGAGTTTAGTTGTAGAGATGAGATATTATGGAACATTGAGTTTTTAGAAAAAACAAATTCAGAACTTTTATACGATGATAAAAAAAGCATTTTACGGGGAAAATCGCTCAGTTATAATATTTGTCAGGCAATGTACTCTAGAATAATACATTTATTATTAAGAATTCAACAATAATATTATTATAATATTATTTAGAAATAAGCTGCGCGCTCGAGTACGTCTGTTTATATATATATATATATATATATATATATATATATATATATATATATATATATATATATATATATATATCTCACTTCCCGAGATTATTCCATTTAGTATTTATGAGTATCGTTTCAAGAAAACTGAAACTTGTCCGTACATCTTGAATTACGACAAATTTTTACGAGTCTGACATTATGTTTTCGGGTTTATTGTCATTAAAAATATTGGTTTATTTTAGTCGTGAACAGTTATAAGACATTTTTTGCGATTAATATTCAGTCGGATTTCTCATGCACTACTGGATTGTGGCACATGGAACTTGGGAAAAGCGGTCACTTGTCTAAACCGAGGTTGTTGATTTGGTTAAGGGCCGGTGTATTATCAAGAAAATTTTTTTTTATCAAATATTTTTACAAAAACCAAGAATTGTAAACAGTTTACATAATTAATATAACTTTTACCAATGACGTCATGTTATAGGTATCGCACAAAATAGTACTATTATTACTACTAGAACAATAAACACTACAACAACAACAACTACTACTACTACTACTGCTGTTGCTGTTGTTATTGCAGCTGAAAAAAAATTTTTTTTATATATATATATATATATATATATATATATATATATATATATATATATATATGTTACAGTTAATCTGTATAATCATGTAATACGTATATCGGTACCTGAGATTTAATACACACACACACACACACACACACACACACACACACACACACACACACACACACACACACACACACACACACACACACACACACACACACACACTCTCAATATCTGTGTGAATTCTTCTTCATCAGAAAGTGATTCCCAAACCTCAGCTCATTCAATCATATACTATTACAGGTATCTAGGTTTAAATAATATAGGTGTTTGTAGATTTAGTTTACTAGCCATCCCTCTATCTCTATAAGAGGTTGGTCGTAGTAAGTGCGTCATCTGTTGACAGTTTTAATATGTTAACTTATTTATAAAGTGTCTTTCGTGAAAGTTATCAGCCAACATTTCTAATCAATTTCTTGTATACTAGATCTTTAAATGGCTCATTAGAATAGGGAGACGTTATTAATTATTTTGTAACTGAAGGTATTAATATTAATCTTAATGTTAATATTAACTATTAATATTAAAATTATTAGTGGTAGTGATAGCATTATTAGTGGTGGTATGATGGTAGTGGTGGTAGTGGTAGTAGTAGCAGTAGTGGTAGTAGTGGTAGTTGTAGTATTAGATCATAGTTTAGGCAATTTCAAATTGTAATCCATGATTTGGTCCGTCAAGGAGTCAGTAGTCATAGTTACAGTAGTCAGTAGTCATAGTACAGTAGTCAGTAGTCATAGTACAGTAGTCAGTAGTCATAGTACAGTAGTTAGTAGTCATAGTACAGTAGTTAGTAGTCATAGTACAGTAGTTAGTAGTCATAGTACAGTAGTCAGTTGTCATAGGACAATAGTTAGTAGTCATAGTACAGTAGTCAGTTGTCATAGGACAATAGTTAGTAGTCATAGTACAGTAGTCAGTTGTCATAGGACAGTAGTTAGTAGTCATAGTACAGTAGTCAGTTGTCATAGGACAATAGTTAGTAGTCATAGTACAGTAGTCAGTTGTCATAGGACAAAATTAGTAGTCATAGTACAGTAGTCAGTTGTCATAGGACAATAGTTAGTAGTCATAGTACAGTAGTCAGTTGTCATAGGACAATAGTTAGTAGTCATAGTACAGTAGTCAGTTGTCATAGGACAATAGTTAGTAGTCATAGTACAGTAGTCAGTAGTCATAGAAATAGTTAGTAGTCATAGTACAGTAGTCAGTTGTCATAGGACAATAGTTAGTAGTCATAGTACAGTAGTCAGTTGTCATAGGACAATAGTTAGTAGTCATAGTACAGTAGTCAGTTGTCATAGGACAATAGTTAGTAGTCATAGTACAGTAGTCAGTTGTCATAGGACAATAGTTAGTAGTCATAGTACAGTAGTCAGTAGTCATAACAGTAGTTAGTAGTCATAGTACAGTAGTCAGTAGTCATAGGACAGTAGTTAGTAGTCATAGTACAGTAGTCAGTAGTCATAGTACAGTAGTTAGTAGTCATAGTACAGTAGTCAGTAGTCATAGTACAGTAGTTAGTAGTCATAGTACAGTAGTCAGTAGTCATAGTACAGTAGTTAGTAGTCATAGTACAGTAGTCAGTTTATGCATATTTGTACAAATAAATTAGTAGTCATAGTACAGTAGTTAGTAGTCATAGTACAGTAGTCAGTAGTCATAGTACAGTAGTTAGTAGTCATAGAACAGTAGTCAGTAGTCATAGTACAGTAGTCAGTAGTCATAGTACAGTAGTCAGTAGTCATAGTACAGTAGTTAGTAGTCATAGTACAGTAGTCAGTAGTCATAGTACAATAGTTAGTAGTCATAGTACAGTAATCAGTAGTCATAGGACAATAGTTAGTAGTCATAGTACAGTAGTCAGTATTCATAGTACAATAGTTAGTAGTTATAGTACAGTAGTTAATAATCATAGTACCGTAGTCAGTAGTCATAGTACCGCACTCACTCACTCACTTACTCAGAAGTAGAAGTACATACTCAGACATAATTAACCTGAAATGGTATTTAGTGTGTGTGGTGTGTGTGTGTGTGTGTGTGTGTGTGTGTGTGTGTGTGTGAGTGTTTGGGGTGGGTGGGTGCGTACGTGTTTGTGGTAGCTTTTGAATAAATATGAAACAGAAAAAGTTATAGGCAATCTAATAAGTTTTTAGATCAATAAATTCCCGCGAATAATTAGCATAATTATCGTCTGCTTCTGATGTTTCTTCAATTCTGTGATACTCTTTTTAGGTTTTTATTAACTTAGCCGGCCATTAAAGCGTCATTTTCTTAGTCATGTGACCTCCAACCAATCAATTCATGGCCTGTCCCTCAGTACACGGGTCATGTGACATATGTAGGTAGTCATTTACATAATGGTTGTCACGTGACCGCAGAAAACTCTCCACTCAAAACTGTAATTCCCTAGATAAGGCTGGAAGTATTATTGTTGGGGAATTGTAGATCAAATGAAGTTAGAAATTACAACAACAACAACAATTACTACTACAACTACTGCTACTATTATTATTACTACCACCAGCATCACCACTACTATCAATACTTCTATTACTGTTGTGGCCGTTCTCATGATGCAGTTGGCTAGAGTACTGCGCTCTAAACCTCCAAGTTCTAGGTTCGAATCCAGCTAGTAGCCGTGTTTGTGGGATATGTTTCCGTCAGCTATGTGTTACAGATGTGACTAGTGCCGAGACTAAATAACTTGTTGTTATTGTTGTTATTATTATTATTATTATTGTTGTTATTGTTATTGTTGTTGTTATTGATGTTGTTATTGTTATCGATTTTGTTATTTTTAATGTCATTGATGTTAACGTGTCAATTACAACCTTGTCTCGCCGTTCTGTGTGACCTTTTCATTCTATCCTCGCTATATAGACCAATACCTTCCAACAACATTCTCAGGTTCCCGGGGAGTATACATCTAGTTGTTGCCGTTTTGGTTGTCTTAATCAATAAAACAATCCAACATCCAGTCAGCTACAGACTTCCGGATCTGATAAAATTCGGAGTCGATATTTGATGACTTCGAACCTGGGACCTATCATTTTCTGCCCATCACTGAATTATGGCTCGGCTGGGTTAGCACTGTATTCGGAATCCGGGGGATCCAGAATGTATCTCACATATATATTTGGATTAACACAGGTGGACTCCTGGAGATGCGATAAACGGGGGAAGACAGTGGGAGGTCGCCCTGGTTCGGGGTACCAAAAGTGTGGGTCTTGTTATAAGACCAATTCCACTAACTTAATACATGACAAATATGTGTTAATAATAAATAATGTATACGGATCATCCTTATTGAACAATAATACTCTGCCATCGATCACATATCGATACTCGAATATGTTTAGGCACATTTTATAAGTACAAGTAGTTATAGTTAGCAACGGTTAGGCACAGTTTATAAGTACAAGTAGTTACAGTTAGTAACAGGTTAGGCACAGTTTATAAGTACATGTAGTTACAGTTAGTAACAGTTAGACTCTCTTGTCTGTTAACCTAAATACGACAAGTCACCAATAGTAAACAAAATATTGTGTTGAAGATGACGTCTCTATCTTCCGGCATGAAGACATCTTAGTCTGGAATAGCTCAAATAATAGTGTGAAGTCATTAAGAAATGGGCAGCAACCCCCACAAGCTCTCCCTCTCTCTCTCTCTCTCTCTCTCTATATATATATATATATATATATATATATATATAATATATATATATATATATATATATATATATATATATATATATATATACTGGGAGTCGTCTTCTGTCTGTCTCTCTCTTTATCCGTCTCTCTCTGTATCAGTATCAATATTATATCCAGGGCTCTATCCGAGTATCCAGGAAAGTGGATGGGCATAAATAGTGTTGGTATAGAAATACATCAGTGATTTATTGTGTAAATATGCTGATGGGGGGGGGACCTGTAATCCTGAAAAACTCCTATGATAAAGTATTCAGAGTTTATCATCTTAGAGATTAGCACCTATGTACATTGGCCTAGGTCACGTGACGTCTGGCCGCCAGATCGTCTGCATATATTATGCTAATATTAGCTAGACCATGACGTCACCCCACAGAAAACCAAGAAAGAACATAAAATGTTTTCTTGAGAAAATTCTCCATCATCAACATCCTGGTATGTGACTGACCTATTTAGCTGACGATTGGTGTTGTTATAACATCCTCAAACATTTTCATTTTCCTCATA
This sequence comes from Paralvinella palmiformis, assembly GCA_025642065.1. Lineage (NCBI taxonomy): Eukaryota > Metazoa > Annelida > Polychaeta > Terebellida > Alvinellidae > Paralvinella > Paralvinella palmiformis. The sequence continues at coordinate 859,196 of JAODUP010000151.1, forward strand.
AACCAATGTTTATCTGATCCTCACAATTTTTTTATCAACCTCAGTATCAATTATTGTAATTACAAGTACTTATACTCAAGTACACTACTATGTTTATTATCTATTAACTTTGATAACACATATGAATGATGAAGGAGAGTCTGTATATATATTTTCTCACACACACACACACACACACACACACACACACACACACACACACACACACACACACACACACACACACACACACACACACACACACACACACACACACACATTGATTTCAAGTTATTTTCCGTTATGTGTACCTAATGGTTTGTGGGTCAAATATAAACTACGGTACGCATGTATACATTCTCTAGGAATGCGTTACTGTGGTAACCCTTTTATAACTTTACAGACAAAAATCTTCATAAATTTATCAGAAAACAAGAAACAAATATAAAAGTCATAAACACTGAATAAATAAAGAGATTAAAAATTTAAACCAGAATTCACCCTTCGTTGTGATTTAATTTTGTTGTCTGTCAAACACGGATTTAACATCCGAAAAAAGGGTCAGACATATGTTATTTATAAACATAAAGAAATGATTAATTAATATTTGATAATACATTTGTGGGTGAGCATTAAATAACTAGAGTCTGGTATTAAGTGAACAAAAACGAATGCAAACTTAAATTAAAAAAAAAAACTTAACAATATTATTTGTAGTGCAAATGATTCTTTTATTTGTCGTATTTATCAAATTATAATAATTAACAATAGAATAATTATAACAATACACATTCATAAATGTACATTTATGTTAGTGTTCTTCGAGGTATATAATAAACATAGAAATGAAAAGCACAAAATTTTAACAATAAAAACGAGAAAGAGAATATTATATTTTTTATTTTTAATTCAGTGTTAAATTATTTCGGATGATTTTGGATTTAAAACAATTTAATATTAATTTTTTGTTTTAGTATCTTCTTCTGAGTTAATATTCCTTTGAAGTGTATCTCAGTAACATGAATGTGATAGAGATAATGATGATGATACAACAACAACAACAACAACAACTATATATATATATTGATTATTGTGTATGAAATCAAAAATAAATTAACGTCTTCATAATCTAATTAAATGCCTAATCTTAGGGTCAAAGGTGTTTAATTAGAGGCCATAATTGCTAGAGACTTGCACTGAACTTTCGTTTACTTGGTAATTTCCCTTAAATTGAGACAAGAATTATATCTTTTCACGGTCAGATGTTATTGCAACCGGTAAATATTAGACATACAGCTCCAGTCCCGACAGGCCTTGATTCAATCTACTCATTCCAATCTCATCTGTAGATCATTATCTGACTCAATCCACTCAGATGTAGATCAGTATCTGACTCAGTCCACTCAGATGTAGATCAGTATCTGACTCAGTCCACTCAGATGTAGATCAGTATCTGACTCAGTCCACTCAGATGTAGATCAGTATCTGATTCAGTCCACTCAGATGTAGATCAGTATCTGACTCAGTCCACTCTGATGTAGATCAGTATCTGACTTAGCCTAGTCAGATGTAGATCAGTATCAGACACAGTCCGCTAGTAAATATTTGTAATATTAATAATATTCGTAGCAATTTCATCAATGTATTTGTATAGTCAGATAATGATCTACAGATGATATAATCTCATTATCACAGACAGATGATGTATTTAAGATGATCTATTTGACAGCAGGACGAGTCTCATCTTAGTTTTTACTAATCATTGTCATTCCATCTTCTGTCCTACAGAAACATCTACTACATTATCCTAAACAACGACTGTCTAGTTTTAGATCGTATATTGTCTTGTCTTATTTTAGTTTAACATAATTTATTCTACTCTATTATAGCCTGTCCTGTACAATATTATTCGCTATTCCTATACTGTCCTCCCCCGTTTTATCCCATCATTGTCTATTTTATTCTGTCTTGTCCTAGCCTGTCCTAGCATGTCCTATCCTGTCCTAGCCCTCGTTATTTTGTCCTGTTCTGTCCAGTCCAGTTTTGTCTCATCATTGTCTATTTTATTCTGTCTTGTCCTAGCGTGTCCTAGCATGTCCTAGTCTGTCCTATCTTGTCATAACCCTCGCCATTTTGTCCTATATTGTCCTCTCCCGTTTTGTCCAATCATTGTCTATTTTGTTCTGTCCTGTCCTGTCCTATCTTCTCAAACCATTTATTGTTTCATCTGCTGTCCTGTCTTGTGCCACTCTAAACCATCCTCTATTATCTTATTTCATCTTATCTTATACTCCATTATCCTATTTTTCTGTATTTTGTTGAAATACCATATTTTATCTCATTCTGTCCGAAATATTTAAAATAAAATCTAAATTTTTCTGTCATATCTTATTTTTTCTGTCTATCTGTAATTTTCCAGGCTATCCTATCTTATTCTATTTTGTTTCCTGTTCCGTCCTATCATATCCTCATCAAGTCCTAAGTGTCAAGTTCGGTCTTACACCTATCTAATTCTGTAGTCACATCAAGTCTTGTTGTGTCCTTTTTTGCCATATAGTCTCCTTTCATATGCTATCCATATCTTGTCCTGTAGTGTCCTATCCAATCCAATATTTCCTTCCGGATCATGTCCTATCCTTACCAAATATTACAGTACCCTGCCCTGTTCTACTCTTATCTAGTCCTATGGTGTCTAGTCACGCCCTTTTCTTTTCTAAGCTTATAGTGTTCTGTCTTGTCCTATAGTGTTCTGTTCAATCAAGTCCTATAGTATTCTGTCACATCAAGTCCTATAGTATTCTGTCACATCAAGTCCTATAGTGTTCTGTGTCATCAAGTCATAGAGTGTTCTGTCACACCAATTCCTATAGTGTTCTGTTCCATCAAGTCCTATAGTGTTCTGTGCCATCAAGTCCTATACTATTCTGTCACATGAAGTACTATAGTGTTCTGTGCCATCAAGTCCTATAGTGTTCTGTGCCATCAAGTCCTATATTGTTCTGTTCAATCAAGTAATATAATGTTCTATTCCATCAAGTGCTATTGTGTTCTCAGCCATCAAGTCCTATAGTGTTCTGTTCCATCAAGTAATATAGTGTTCTGTTCGATCAAGTGCTATAGTGTTCTGTGCCATCAAGTCATAAAGTGTTCTGTTCGATCAAGTCCTATAGTGTTCTGTTCAATCAAGTAATATAGTGTTCTGTGCCATCAAGTCCTATGGTGTTCTCTGCCATCAAGTCCTAGAGTGTTCTGTTCAACCAAGTAATGTAGTGTTCTATTCCATCAAGTGCTATAGTATTCTGTTCCATCAAGTCCTATAGTATTCTGTCACATCAAGTCCTATAGTGTTATGTTCCATCCTATCATGTCATCATCTAGTCATAGAGTGTTACCTCCCCTACTGTTTTATTCCTATTCAGTCCTATATTATTAGTCCTGTCCTGTCCTATCCTACCACGATCTAGTCCTATGGTGACCCTTTTCCATACTGTCCTATCCCTATATAGTTTAATAGAGTCCTGTCCAATTTTTTTTCTAGTCCTATAGTTTTCCATTCAGTCTTATGTTATTCAGTCCTATTGTGTCTTGTCCTTATCTAGCTCTATAGTATATAGTCCGGTTGTGTCTTATTGTTTAGTTTATTCCTTATGGCCCGTCCTGTCCTGTCCTGTCCTGTCCTGTCCTAGCCCTTATCTAGTCCAATAATGGCATGTCTCATCCTGCTCAAACCTTCAATATCTTGGACAATAACGTCCTCGGCTAGCCTATTATTATAATATATTCTATCTTGTAAATCCTATTTTTCCATATCATTTCATTTCTTGTCTCATATAATCTTATTCCTTCTTGTCTTATTCTCCTGTACAATGTCCTAACTTGTCTTGTCTCGTCCTATCTGGTCCTTTTGTGTATTATCATTACGTCCTTAGAGTGCTATCACATTCTAATTCCTAGAGTCCTAGACTCTAATGCTAAGTACAGTCATCATCAATCATATAAACCTAATCCTTTTGCTGGATCGTGAAATCCTGTTTTAAGATGTCTAATCCTTCCCTTTTTATTTATCAGCTCATTTTGTCTGATTATGTTCACGATGCCGCTGTCTAATCCTATTCGACATTATCTAGACCATTCATGTACTGTCTATTTCGAAGCTACTCAACGCTGTCTAATTTTTCTCATTTCTGCGCGCGCGCGCGTGTGTGTTCAGTATACCATCTTTTTTCTTCTAATTCAATCATCCTGTCTAAGGTGAGGTTCTCCCGTCTAATTGGTCCTGTCTAGTGCAATCTCCTTGTCTAATGTGTTGCTGTCTAGTTAAATTCTCTTGTCTAAGCTGATGTTGTCCGGGGCTGTCTAATACTGTCGTGTCTAGTGTTATACAGTTCTATAACGTGTTGTAGTGTTTGTATTTGTTGTTTTTGCACGATTTTATTTCGTTGCACTGCTTTATATAATAATAATAATAATAATAATAATAATAATAATAATAATAATAATAATAATATGTTGTGTTGTTGTATATCATGTTGTTGTATGTTGTGTTGTTGTATGTTGTGTTGTTGTGTTGTTGTATGTTGTGTTGTTGTATGTTGTGTTGTTGTATGTTGTGTTGTTGTATGTTGTGTTGTTTTATGTTGTGTTGTTGTAGTGTTGTTGTATGTTGTGTTGTTGTATATTGTGTTGTTTTATATTGTGTTGTTGTATGTTGTGTTGTTGTGTTGTTGTATGTTGTGTTGTTGTATGTTGTGTTGTTTTATGTTGTGTTGTCGTATGTTGTGTTGTTGTATGTCATGTTGTTGTATATTGTGTTGTTGTATGTCATGTTGTTGTATATTGTGTTGTTGTATATTGTGTTGTTGTATATTGTGTTGTTGTATGTTGTGTTGTTGTATGTTGTGTTGTTGTATATTGTGTTGTTTTATATTGTGTTGTTGTACGTTGTATTATTTTTTGTTGTGGAGTAATATGTTTTTCTGTGATACTTTAGAATAAACAATACTCTATGGTATTGTGTTGTTATTTGTTACGTAGTGTTATGTCATGGTATACTGTGGCATATCAAACTATACTGTGGCACGTGATACTATACTGTGGCATGTTGTACTATACTGTGGCCTGCAATGCTATACTGTGGCATATCGTACTATACTGTGGCATGTGATACTATACTGTGCCATGTCGTGCTATACTGTGCCATGTCGTGCTATTCTAAGCCATGTCGTGATATATTGTGACATGTTGTGCTAACCTGTGGTATTCCGTGCTATTCTGTGATATGCGATGAAATGCTGTGACTATGACCTGCGGTGCTATACTGTGGCATATCGTGTTATACTGTGCTATACTCTAGAATGTTGTAGTATTTCATGCCAGGCTGTGTTATACTGTTATACTCTATTATGTAACAAAAACTCTCTACAATAGCCGTCAAAATCAGTATGTCTTCTGATCCAGTTGGTATTCTAAAAATGACCAATCAATTCGACATCTGTCTAACCCATTAATATATAATATTGTTCTGCTGCTACAATAACAACAACAATAATAACACCACCACCACCTCCAACAACAACAACAACAATAAAATAACAACAAAACAACAAGAAAAATAACGACAAGAGCAATAACAACAACAATATGTAATTATTGCTTTTATGATCATTGGATTATATATTTTATTACGAAATCTGACAAATTTTAAGTCATAATTTTTGTTGTAAAGATCTCGTTTGTTTATCTTAAAGTTCCCTAAAACTGTCATCATGACAGATGTCTAACTGTTGAATTGTTATTGTATTACGTACCCAGTGACCTAGTCGAACC
>JAODUP010000151.1:867500-872500 GCA_025642065.1 Paralvinella palmiformis
CCGTTGGGAGAGAACAGGCCCAAATTATGTTAAATATATGACTAGATCTCTGAATAATTGTTAATACAGAAGTGAGCAGCTGAACCGTCACATCGGGGTGGGAGGGGTTATTGATGATAGCACCCAGGGGTAGGAAGTGACAATGGGGCACGGGATATGGTGGGGTAAGTTAGGATGATTAATAAATTGGGGGGGGGGCATGTTTGATACTTAATATCTTTAGATAACATGACACGTAAGTTACCATTGTTCATATCGCAGAGTTGTAGGCATTAATATAGAACTTCGGAGTTCGAATCTCATGGCTACCGATAACAATTTATAAGTAAATTACAGGGGTAAATGATAGTGTGTGAGGGTAGACACAGTAAGCTGTTGAATAATAAATTGTAGAGACACGATGGAAGTTTGAAGATGAAATTTGTCAATTATTGTTTTGATAATTAGATTATGAAGATGAGATATTAGCAAAACACTGTATCATTATTTACATAAATAATCTAGTAATTATTATATAATATTTTTTTTGTAATAACTAACATTTAGTCTGAAATTGAAGATTCATTTGATAGTTTATAGATGATTGGTGTTTTACAGCCACGTTTGTGCACATGGTAAGTTAAATGGGCCGAGCGATCTTCGAAGGTAATGAAGCCAAGTCAAAGATGAAACACTCTTCAGATGTGCACAAGCAGAGATTCGAACTCAGATGGTAGTGATTTGTGGTCCAACGCGCTACCAACTAGATCACGGAGGTGCCTGATGGTTTATAGACTTTGAAGATGAAATTTGTCAATTATTGTTTTGATAATTAGATTATGAAGATGAGATATTAGTATAACACTGTATCATTATTTACATAAATAATCTAGTAATTATTATATAATATTTTTTTTGTAATAACTAACATTTAGTCTGAAAATGAAGATTCATTTGATAGTTTATAGATGATTGGTGTTTTACAGCCACTTTTGTGCACATGGTAAGTTAAATGGGCCGAGCGACCTTCGAAGGTAATGAAGCGAAGTCAGAGATCAAACACCCTTCAGATGTGCACAAGCAGAGATTCGAACTCAGATGGTAGTGATTTGTGGTCCAACGCGCTACCAACTAGATCACGGAGGTGCCTGATGGTTTATAGACTTTGATATATGTTTCAAATAAATTCTAATTTTGAACAGTACAATTTAAATTATTGATTGATTGATGAGTTTGTTTACGCTGACCGAGCGTCACACCTGGATATATAGCTAAGGGAGTAATTTACCAGAGTAATTAGATAATTAAATGAAACACGCCCCAGAGACAGGTAACAGCAGGATTTGATCTCGACACCTGGATTTCTCATCTCAGTATGACGTCAGTTCATATTATAATATAGTACTTTAATAATAATAATAATAATAATAATAATAATAATATAATAATAATAATAATAATAATAATAATAATAATAATAATAATGGCCGAAGTAGCAGTTTCTTACGTGGCTGGCAACCTCAAATGAGGGAGACGGATATGGTCTGTAATTTATCGCTTCTCCACGGAGATAAATTTAGAATATAGACTAAATGTCATATTCGGTGGAGAAAACGTTGTCACTTGCCTGGCTGGGTGAAAACCTCCCCCTACTATAGTGCCACGGCCGAGGCATGAACCTGCGACCTCCAGCACAGAATAACCCATAGCCATAAGGTAAATGGTGTCACGCTCTACCCATGTGGCCAAATAATATTTACTACACAATAATATGTAGTTTTGTTAATTACACAAGTTATTGTTTAGTTTATCAGTTTTGATTATTTTCTTCATACCCATCGCTGTCCTTCTAAGATATTTACACTCAGGTCAGTTCTAAGAACTTTGATTATTTTTCTTCCTCGTTTATAAGTCTATACCATATAACACTAATATAAACATCTGTGGAGTATAATGTACTAACTATGAGTTATCTAGGTGCATAAACTATAGTAATACTTGAAGATGACTAATACCTATAGATTATATTAGTACATAGGTAATAAGTAGGTGTTATTAGTACATAGGTAATAAGTAGGTGTTATTAGTACATAGGTAATAAGTAGGTGTTATTAGTACATAGGTAATAAGTAGGTGTTATTAGTACATAGGTAATAAGTAGGTGTTATTAGTACATAGGTAATAAGTAGGTGTTATTAGTACATAGGTAATAAGTAGGTGTTATTAGTACATAGGTAATAAGTAGGTGTTATTAGTATGCTGGTTAAAGGTACTACGTTTTGTAAATAGGTGATCAGTAACTGTTATTAGTATACAGGTAATAGGTACATATTATTAGTACATTGATTAATATCTAGTTATTATTATTATTAGTAGTAGTAGTAGTAGCAGTAGTATTACTGTTACTATTATACAGTTAGTTATAGGTAGCTATTACTAGTACGGGTGTGGTAATAGATCAACACTAATATGTATGGGTAATAGTTAGTTATCATTAATGTACGAGTATTATGTAACTATTTTAACACATAGGTTTTAATTAGATAGTATTATTATCACACAGGTAATAACATATTGTCATATAGACACGGGCGCCTCCGTGGTCTAGCGGTAGCGTGCTGGACCACAGATCACTACCACCCGTGTTCGAATCCCGGCGTGGGCATATCTGAAGGTTGTTTCGTCTTTCACTTCGTCTCATTACCTTTGGAGGTCGCTCGGCCCATTTAGCTTACCTTGTGCACAAAAGTGGCCGTAAAACATCAATCATCATCATCATCATCATCTTCATTAGACACAATATAGCCATGTTGTGCTCGTGAGTGATAATTAGCTCAAATTAACACACAGGTTAGGGTATTAGCTATCAACCCACATATTATAGGTAGCTTCCATTATCACCGATGTTATAGGTAGCTCACGTTATCACACAGGTCATAGGTAGCTCATATTATCATACAGGTTACCGGTAGCCCCTGTTATCACACAGGATATAGGTAGATTTTGTTATCACACAGATTACAGGTATCTTATGCCACAGGTTACGTGTAGCTCCTCTTATCAGACAAGTTACAGGTAGATTTTCTTATCACACAGGTTACCGGTAGCCCCTATTATCAGACAAGTTACAGGTTTCTCATCTTATCACACAGGTTACAGTTAGCTCCTCTTATCACACAGGTTATAGGTAACTCCTATTAGATGACAGTTATCGCCAATGACAGGATGCTTCTTTTAGCCTTCGTACTGGATACATCTGGATCATATTGCCGAGGTTGATATTGTCTAGAAAAATTATTAATTGATGGTTGAAACATCGCATAAATACAGGCAATACCGGGATCTATAATCAAGTACTATAGCGGCTCTATAGGGATAGCTCACCAGTACCACAGATAAAATTGGAACAGAGATATAAATATCAATCATCATTATGAACTGTCTAAACCATGACTGAAACTAGTCGAGTCCTATTCCGGATGACTCATGATTTGATCTCTCAATCTACTTATAATCAGCTTTTATGTCCAAAAAACGACATACCCCCGGCTACGTCAGAAGTTTTTTTATTTTTGTACTTGGTGACCTGTTTGTACTCGCTGACAGCCGGTTGGTGTCGCCTTATCGTGTTTTCCGGCTGCTCATAAGATATAATTATCATTTTCCGGCTAACGATGAGTAGTTGTTATTGACATTATGCATTCCCCCCCCCCCTTCCTCTAAAACAGCCCTCCCCTAGCTCAGTTACAAACGCCGACGCCATTTTGTGTACTTTGAACCGAAGCCGTTAACCAATCAGGTTGCTCATTCTTTCCAGCCCCGCGATACATGACCTCTGGCCCGATATTGAATTATCATAATTTATTCAAGTGTCGGTAGCTGTGATTGGTGTTTACTATTTGGGCTGGACTCCGCCCAGTTCTGTTTGGTCTCCAAAACAACGTCCATTCATGTCCTCTCTGGCTGTAGAAGGACTAATACTGTCCTATATTAATATACTATATAATATTCTGTCCAATTTACACCAATACGTCTTTACACTGTCGTATTTAGCAGAACGTAGACCAGTCTTGTCCTGTACATCAGAATACAGTCCTTCCTGACCTACTCTACTAGTACACAGTCCAGTCCTGTCTTTTCTAACATTGCAAAGTCCAATCTTATCCAAAATAGCTGTTCACAATCTTCCCCTGTCGTGTCCTATTTTACAGTATACATTCCAGTCCTTCCCTATGTCATACGTCATAGAGTTCTGTCCTATCTAGCTATATATTGTCCAGTCCTATTACAATCCTACCCGTATATATTCAGTCCAGTCCTATCCTATCTACTCGTAAATAGTCAATATTTATCATATATGTTCTGTCCCAGTCCCACACTATATCCTATAAAATACAGTCCCGTGACATCATATTCAGTCTCATTCTCTACAGTCCTAAACTATTAAGTCACACCCAGTCCAGTCCTGTCTTATCTAGGAATATTCAGTCTAGACTTTTGCTCTCCTATACAATTCTCTTTAGTCTATATACTAGTGTTTATTTATACACAATATTTACTCATAGTAGTGATGTTGACGGAAGATGATGTGGACTAGTGATACTGATTGAAGATGGTGTTAACTAGTGATGTTGACCGAAGATGATGTTGTCTAGTGAATCACTAGTCAACATCATAGTGAATTATTATGTTGATTGATTGATTGATTAATTGGTTCATTTAGATTCAGCGCTGGTTACATTTGAGGCAACCGGTCGAGTGGAGATATCCGAGGAAACATCCCACAGCAACAGACTTCAGTGGGATTTGAACCATAACACGGAGTTTTGAAGCACATTTTCCTAAGCGACGACCCCCCGAAATGCTATGTTTGCAACAACAACAACAAAACAACAACAACAACAACAACAACAACAACAACTCCCATGAGAACCGAAATAAATTAAATCAAATATATTATAAACAATATGTAATGGACAGTCTAGTTCGAGCTTGTGATTGCTAAGAGTAGGCAGTGACCT
>JAODUP010000151.1:877500-884647 GCA_025642065.1 Paralvinella palmiformis
ATCACAATAATAATGGGTTAGATCAAATATATACGAAATATGTAACAATAAGAGTTAAAATAAACAGATATAGTGTATATTTAATAAAGCGCCCTTACCAGCAGGAGCTATTCAAAGGCGCTGTACAAATAATATGTAATATAATAATACCCCAAATAATGTCTTTAAAAACCCTAGTAATGATTTAAAAGATAATAATTATTTATCTGTGAAAGCGAGCTTAAATAGGTGTGTTTTTAGAAGAGATTTAAAATCTCCAAGAGACGACGCATTTCTAATATTTGCTGGCAACTATTCCACAAAGTGGGGGCTGCAACACTAAACGCACAATCACCATATGACTTCAGCCGAGACAGTGGCACCTATAATAGTATCTGACTGGATGACCTGAGTTTTCGGGATGACTTTCTAATGGAAACCAGTTCACACAGGTATTCTGGTGCCATATCATTAATAGATTTATAAGTTAATAACAGAATCTTAAAATGGATACGCTGTCTAACAGGTAGCCAATGTAGTTTTTGAAGAATTGGGGTGATATGATCATATTTTCTAGTATTTGTTACAATGCGAGCTGCACTATTCTGAATTCGCTGAAGGCGATTAATGTTATAATCAGATATGCCATATAACAGGGAGTTACAATAGTCTATACGAGATGTAACAAAGGCATGAACTACAGTTACAAGTGATTCTTTTGTCAAGAATGCTTTTAAACAGTGGATGTTCTTAAGATGGTAGTAGGCAGCTCGGCATACTGATGTGACATGATCATGCATGCTAATACATTGGTAAAAAATAACCCCTAATTTTTTTACTGACCCATTAGGGGTAATATTAGGGGTAATATGTTCTCTTTATGTCCCTGTCTGTCTGTACGTCTGTCTGTCTGTCTGTTTGCCTCTATGATTTAAAATATCATATTGTAACAACTTGTAACATGCTCTGCTTAAGCATTATTACTAACTTTTGAATGAACGCAAACATTTTTAAAACTAAATAATTCGGTCTCATTTTCCGATCGAGGTATCTGTTACTCCAGGGTTAATATAAATAGTAACTCATATTTAGTTTGGGTTCTGTGTACATCAATCATATTTTGTGGTGTGGATGTTGTTAATTGAAGTATTAATGTAACAGGAAAAAATTTAAATACACAACAGGCCATAACGAAAAGATTGTCTGATATTTTTAAGCGTTCACATCATACACAACTTCCACATTAGTGTACTTAAACTACTGATATCAGTTAAATAATTATACGATAGAATTGATCAAATTAATCCCCCCTTTTCCATTTATCTTGTGGCAAAACTGTCCCTGATACAATATCATATCAAATTACATAACTAGGAATGTTGTTAATAGAGTGTGCTTTAAATAAATATTTTCCAAATGATGTGCCATAAAAAGGTTTTTGACTCGATTAGTCAACTGATATGTTGTGATAATTATATCAAATCTAGTTTATTGATATGAATATATAATGTGGACTTTATTGATCAAAGATGTTTACCATATGTAGACAACATTATCTATATTATACTCATAATATATACCCGTTTATAACATTTTACTCAACCTATATTGTATTTTAAGCAATCTTTCAATCTAAATAAAGCGCTTACTTACATATTTTCTGGGTTGTAATACAATAAATTGATGAAATTTCGGGTCCTAAGAGATATAAAGAAGCGAAATTTAATATTAATAAAAATATAAAATTAATAAAGTCAATAAGAATAGTCGCTGTTTATTTTGATTATTATTAAAATTACACGTTTATTTATGTATTATATTAGCTCGTTTTATTAGAATAATTCCAATTGTCTAGTATCAGTTTAATTACTTATAATAATTAATATAAAATGTCAGAATCAGAAAAAAAATGCTATGACCTACTTCACTGTTAATTAAAAAAAGGCAGGTTCTGGGTATCCTGTTAAAATATCTTTTCGGTGTAAATAGATATACAGATGAATATAAAACATAATATTATAACTTAGGTAATATATTGAAGTAAATTTAGGATTTTAATATTGCCAAATATCTTACAGTTTATGGAGTGAAAGGTCGTGGCCGATTATTATTATTTAAAACTTTATTGTATTATCAGTGAGTCAGTGTGGCAACAGTGGGTTATTTTCGTATATGTGAGTCACTCTGGTATTGGCGAATCAGCGATGTGTTGGTGAGTTAATGTAGTTATGGGTGAGACGCTGTGGAATGGAGGAATCACTGTGATATTGTTGAGCCAATGCGATATTGCCGAGTCAGTAAAATATTGATGAGTTATTGTAGTATATCTGAGTCAATGTCAATGTGCTAAGAGTGAATCACCGTGATATTAATTAGTTACAGTGGTATAAGCGAGTCACTGCGGTATTGGTGAATCAGTGCTGTATTGGTGAGTGACTCTGGTCTGGTCTGTACGGTATTAGTGAGTCACTCTGGTATTTGTTAGTCTGTACGGTATTAGTGAGTCACTGTAATAAGGATGAGTCACTTTGGTAAGGATGAGCGTTATGGCATAGATAAATAAGGGTGGTGACTCTAGGTCAGTATGGTACTGAGGGATCAGTGAGTGTATGGGTGAGTCAGAGTTTTAGAGATCAGTCACAATCGTGTATGTACGTCACTCTGGTATGAATAGGTTACTGTTACAGTGATAGGTCAATCGGCAATGGCTAGGTCATTATGGCAAAGGTGGGTCACTGTAATATGGATAAGTTACTTTGGTGTTGGCATATCATTGTGATATGAGTATGTACTATGCTATGTCACTGAGTGAGTCACTATGATATCCTTGTGGTATGTGTAGATTACTCTAGTATATGTAAGTCACTTTCATATGGGTAGGTCATTAGGGAATATGTAGGTAAATAGAATATATGTAGGCCTCTGTCGTATGTGTCGATCACTGTGGTATGTGAAGGTCACTCTGGTATGTGAAGGTCACTGTGGTATGTATAGGTCATTGTTGTACATGTAGATCAATGTGGTATGAGTAGGTCATAGTGATATGTGAAAGTCATTGTAGTATCTGTTAGGTCAATATAATAAACGTGGATAACTATGGTATGTGTAGGTCATTGTGATATGTGTAGGTCAATGTGATATGTGTAGATCAATGTAATATGTGTAGGTCAATGTGATATGTGTAGGTCAATGTGATATGTGTAGGTCAATGTGATATGTGTAGGTCAATGTGATATGTGTAGATCAATGTGATATGTGTAGGTCAATGTGATATGTGTAGGTCAATGTGATATGTGTAGATCAATGTGATATGTGTAGGTAAATGTGATATGTGTAGGTCAATATGATATGTGCAGGATTTTATGGTATGTCTAGGTCATTCTGGTATGTGTGAGTCACTGTGGTACAAGTAGGTCATCGTGGTGTTTGAAGGTCATTGTGGTATCTGTAGGTCAACGTAATAAATGTAGATAACTATGTTATGTGTAGGTCATTGTGGTATGTGTAGGTCATTATAGAATGTGTAGGTCATTGTGGTATGTGTATGTCACTATATTATATGTAGGTCATTGTGGTATGTGTATGTCACTATAGTATATGTAGGTCATTGTGGTATGTGTATGTCACTATAGTATATGTAGGTCATTGTGGTATGTGTATGTCACTGTAGTATATGTAGGTCATTGTGGTATGTGTATGTCACTGTAGTATATGTAGGTCATTGTGGTATGTGTATGTCACTGTAGTATATGTAGGTCATTGTGGTATGTGTATGTCACTATATTATATGTAGGTCATTGTGGTATGTGTATGTCACTATAGTATATGTAGGTCATTGTGGTATGTGTATGTCACTATATTATATGTAGGTCATTGTGGTATGTGTATGTCACTGTAGTATATGTAGGTCATTGTGGTATGTGTATGTCACTGTAGTATATGTAGGTTATTGTGGTATGTGTATGTCACTATAGTATATGTAGGTCATTGTGGTATGTGTATGTCACTGTAGTATATGTAGGTCATTGTGGTATGTGTATGTCACTGTAGTATATGTAGGTCATTGTGGTATGTGTATGTCACTGTAGTATATGTAGGTCATTGTGGTATGTGTATGTCACTGTAGTATATGTAGGTCATTGTGGTATGTGTATGTCACTGTAGTATATGTAGGTCATTGTGGTATGTGTAGGTAACACTATCAAAGGAGAACTGAAACAACATTTAAACAATCTAGAAGGCGTTTGTACCGATATATTATCACATTACCAGTGAGCTATAATTCGTTATAATATTTAATAATTGTATATACGTTTTATTTAGGATAATATGATCAAATATAATATAATAAATGATATGATACTACTAAGTTTTTAGAATTACAAAATAATCTATATTTTGTCTATAATTTTTTGATCGGGGTTTATGCTGCCTGTTTGTAGCTTAGTCTGTGACTAGATTTTCGCTTGTTTGGGTATACACATGTGTCTATGCCTATGTTTGTGCTTGTGTGTGTGTGTTTATATATATATATATATATATATATATATATATATATATATATATATATATATATATATTATATATATATATATATATATATATATATATATATATATATATATATATATATATATATATATATATATATATATATATATATATATATATATATATATAATATATTATATAACACAATGGTTACCAAAATATTTATATTTATTATATATTATTATATATATATATATATATATATATATATATATATATATATATATATATATATATATATATATATATATATATGTGTGTGTGTGTGTGTGTGTGTGTGTGAGTATGTGCGTGCCTAGGTGAATGGATGGGCGTGTATATGAATTGATATTCTACCAAGCTGCTTTATGCTCATATGATGCTAAGTCTCAATAGTAAATTATTTCATCTAAATATAAACAGGTACTCATTGTGTGACTACTATCTCATATAACGCATGATGCTCAGTATATAACTTGACTACCCCCTCTTATAGCAGGTGGTAGTCATTATCATAACAGTAAAATGAGACAATGGCGATGTAATATCCCCTAAAATGTGCTAATACACAGTCAGTATGTTAAATAGTAGACAGACAGTTCTGGTTTCCATGGTGACCTTATGTACACTTACTATAAAATGGATAGTCCGGCCTTAAAGACTAAAATAAATTCGCCTTCCTCTGACATAAACATTGCTAGGTAATCAGACGGTTTACTTCGGTTACGTCATGACACTTAGCATCAGTTATGGCTGTAAATTATCATAATTTATTTATGTGTCAAAAGACACACACCCTTCCCCACCAGCGCTTCCCCTCTGCCACTTATTGTCCAATCAGAAGGCTTGTCGCCTCTTATGCCTTGACCTTTAGTCTCAGTTCCGGCTATAAATTATCATAATTTATTTAAGTATCGAAGTTTCTCGGGTCACGTGTTTTAAATGGCGTGATTCATCCACACTGAGATGTCAATTAAGAGAAACAATGTTCTGTTTCAATTATTCTTATATACTAGTCTAGACGAACCGAAATGATGCCATACAGAGACGCTTATTTTGCCATTTCAGTTTATTTTAGTGTGTGAGTCGTTGTTTGTCGCAGGGCATCATGGGATAGGATGTACTCCATGTTTACCCTCCTCGTCTTGAACAATAGTAAATAGAATTTGTTGACATGTGGAGGGTAATCGTGGTGTAGATATAAACATCTTAATATATATATAGTGTGTTTATTTCGATTACAGTATACAAATCTAACACATTCTGATGTTGACAACTGTAGTGTTTTAATACTATTTCAAATAATGTTGTGTTTACGTGCATAATAATAATACTACATAATAATAATAATAATAACAAAATAATAATAATAGTAATATTATTATTATTATATAATGGCTGTAATGGTCATAATGGCAGTTTTTAATGTGGCTGGCAACCTGAAATGAGGGAGACGCGTATGGTTTGTAATTTATAGATTCCCCACGGAGAATAAATGGCATATGCGGTGGAGAAAACATTGCCTCTTGCAATGAAACTCCTCTACTAAATATATATATATATATATATATATATATATATATATATATATATATATATATATATATATATATATATATATATATATATATATATATACACGTTTTCTGTTTATTTATTAACAACACTTCTCACAATTCTTCTAGTAATAATCCGTTGACGTTAAGAAAAGCTATAACAATTATATTCCATTATATTATTATAGATATAATGAGACTATTTATTAGAAGCCTTGTCTAGAAACACCTTAGTCTATAATATATATATATATGATGACATGTCGAGAGACAGGAGGTTCATCACTTTATGAAAAGTCTATCCGTAATATTGACCTCTTCAATGTGACTTTAATAGGCAGATAATCTTATCGTCTAGATATATTAATATTTTATTGAATAAAACTTTTAATGTATGGTGATGATGATATACTAATAAATATATAGCTCTTTATAAGTTCATGTAATATATATTATTATATGGTAGGATACGACATTAAATGAGAAGGTAGAACATGACATGACTCAGAACATTACAACAACGCATAGCAGAAACCAATGCAACGGAACAGACACCAACTGAACACCACATAATAGAATACAACACAACATAGCACAACACAAAAAAACACAACACAATATAACATAACACCATAAAATAACACAATACTTCACAAGACAACAACACATAAAACAACAGAGCATGACACGACGCGACACGACACGACACGACACGACGACGACACGACACGACACGACACGACATGACATAACATGATATGACACAATACGATATAGATGGACTGTGATATATATAATTAAGAAAATATATATCAATTATTTTTAAAGAGCCATAAATTTAATCCTTTTTTGTGTTTTAATATTTCTTAATAACTCAATGACGTCAGACATATGTAGTTCCAGATAGCATCGATAATAGAAATGACCTTGACCTCTGTTGATAATAAGACTAATTTCTACATCTAAATAATAGTTATTTTTGTTTGATATTTAATTAAAATAGATACACTTGCAATGGAATTACTCCATATTTTTAGCAGGAACAACAATAACAACAACAACAATAACAACAACAATAAAAA
>JAODUP010001519.1:0-45992 GCA_025642065.1 Paralvinella palmiformis
AAATTAAAAATTTGGGTATGAATGTATTATTAGTTCAAATATGTTTTAATTTGTGTATTTTGTAATACAATTTGATAAATCTTGCCAAAATGTTAGCACACCAGAGGCATGCCATCAGTGGCTAGCCACCATTGGGTTACCAATGACTAGACACCAGTGGGCAATCAGTGGCTGTCAAAATATGAATGATGAATCTGTTTGGTAAAACAGTTTCAAACACTAAAATAATTTGGAGCGAGTGAAATTTAGGAGAGTGGGACGAATCAACTAAAACCGGGGCGAATGAACCAAACATAGCGGGGCTAATCAACTGACCTCGGTGCGAATCGACTTGAGGTGAATGTCCCGTGGAGGGTACAGTCCAGGAATCCATTTGGAATTTTTTCTTCTTGTTCTTTCACCCTATCCTTACACGTGATAGCTATATTTCGGACACTACAGTACCAATCTGTTGCATGGGTTCTCTTCTTAGAAACTGTGTACACAAAACCAAGAGAATTTCCCAAATATTCTCGCCGACGTTTTGTAGAAGATTTGGTTTCTAGACGTTTTATTGCTAAACTATTTCGTACCACACCGTTTCGTAACTATAGGGATACCACTTCGTTATCGCAAGCAAACCAATTTGCAACCAAGTGCGTGCTACTTCGTACTCATGTTTTCATTATTTAAATACTAGATTATATAATGTACTGGTCATCACAGGGAGGTAAAATGTTAATATAAAGCGCCTAAAGAGATTTAATATCAATATTTATTGATGTCTATAGGCCATATTTATGTAGGTCTATTGTTATAGAACGCAATAGGTAGTATATTGTAATTTAACAGTGTTAATTCACTGCATTCATATATTGATTATATATGATGTACTTCAAAGTATTCACATAGATCTATTATTATAGAATAATGATCAGGACAAGTACGAATTAAATATATTAACATCATGAGAGACCTATGCACATAATGCAACTTCATCCTTAGCCCAATAATGATTATCTGAAATAGAAATAAATAACAGTAATTATTGTCCTGATTATTTGAAAGTTCGCATAAATAATTTAACAAAATAATATGCAAAAAGTCCAATAATTATTATCTCAAATAGAAATAAATTAATTGTTTTCATATTATTGTCCAGGTATTTTGTGAGTCAATTAACTTTGATCTACAATTGATCGATGGAATGAGTAGTCTACAATCTTATATTAGGTGGGAAATTCTGTAACTGAACATTATAACTATACAGGTGTGTCATGTAACGAAGTAAAACTACTTCGTTACTCTACTTAAGTAGTTGTTTTTCAAGTAACGAGAAGTAACGAGGTAAGATTTCAACTAACTACTTTTACTTGTAACGAAGTAGTTTTACTTGTGGTAACGGTACTTTTTGCTTCGTTACTTTCGTTTACTTCGCGACATTTTCGTTACTTAAGAGACAACTGTTACAGTTGCTGCAAATTATCATTACTAGTTATCGCAACTTGAGTATCTTTGATGAATTTATGGTAAATTAAAAAAAGAATGATGTGGTATTGAAATGAGTTTTGTAAGAATGCTAATATTTGGTATAGACTAGGTGTTTTAGCTGATACTCACTGATATTCAATACTTTTGCCAACCTATTTTTGAAGGTTAACTTTGTTATACAACTTTTCAGTTCAAGCCAACTGTTTTCTTTGATTCATCAAAATGTTAATCTCATTGGCTACACCAACTTTGAGGATCAGCTTTTGCTGAAGTTGAACAAGGGATTTGTTCAGTGAACTGAAGGTGGAACACATCTTCATGTCTATGGACGCAATTAACCTAGCCTACATTTTTGTTTACACTTGGAAACTGTGTATTTCATTCTCATATTTTGTGTTATAATAAATTTCATCTTTTTTTAAAACTTGAGTTACTTTTACAAGTTTACTTTTATTTCTACTCGACTAATTTTTAAAGAGACTTACTTTTACTTCTACTCAAGTACAAAATAAAAGTAGTTCAGTCACCCCAATAAACTGGTATTCTTTTGGTTACGAAATGGTATGATACGAAAGGGTTTGGTTACAAAACGACCTGTTACCGAATACTTGATTCTGGTCCAAATTACTTTCGTGTCGTTCATTGCGACACCTTCAGGGGTCGAATCGAGAAGTGAGCGCTCTTCATGTATCACTGAAGCCACGAATGCTAACATGTTCACTTTGGGAAGCAGTGACAGATTTGGGGTTGAATGTTTCATCGCCATGATAGGGTCGATCGTGGTTAATCCAAGATCGGACATGATGGAGAAGTCCAGACACGACACTGCTTGTACTGTTGACTGTTCATCTCGGAACAGAGCTATTTCGCATGTTTCACATGTATATAACAGCTCCCGTTCTTCATGCTTAGCCTTCGCATAGCGGTATGTAGCGTAGCCCGTACTGCATGTACCGTAACACCTATCTTAACACCTATCACACTCAACTGCCTGATGGTGTTCTCGACTTGACTGCTGACACACAATACATCCTTATATGTTAGACATATTTTATGAATACATTGCGCTTGTCTTGTTGAAATTTGGGTTAATGACCCCTGGTGGTCGCCTATCAGCCACAGCCAAAATACATTGTGCTGGTGACAGATATATATATAACTGAATTGACTTCTATAATTTTTAGTTCTATTGATACATAATAGAATGTTTACTCACAAAAAGCTCTGTCTGCCTTTCTTTTAAAGTTCCTTTATGTTTTGAGAAATTATGAAAAACTACTGATGAAAACATAGCTTTAACACAGTTTGTCATTAAATATATATATATATATATATATATATATATATATATATATATATACTATCCAATAGGATATGTATTAACATAATAATATAAAGTAAATAAAAAACTGTATATGCGTGTTTGTGATCTAGAATATAAATAATTACTGATGGCGACAAAAAAAAATACAACAACTTTAATTCGAAATGACAATTAATCTGCGAGTCAAATTTTTATAATTAGTGTCAGTGTAAGGATTGACTGAAACAGTGAAAGGCGCAAATAAAGTGTAATTTAACAATATTATTATCCATCAGATCATAGATAATAATATTGGTAAATAAAGTGCAATTTACTATATTATTATATCCATAAATAATAAATTAAATTTAACAATATACTGGACTCTATTCTTCTTCTTTTCTTTAAATATAATTTTAGTGTGATTTACTACGAACACCACATTTTAACAGTCTTTGTTATGCGCAGTGAATATTATTGTACTATGGTTAACAATGTTGAATACCACACTTTACTATCATTTTATAAAGTAGCAATGACGACGGACGGTTAGCATATAGTTATAATCTGATTTTCAGTTTTGAAATACAATTTTTCAACAGTGCCGGCTTGTTCGGTGTCAAAGCAGAATTAAACGGTACGCAGAAGTTAGTTTTTGGCATTTTTATAACAGACCCGGAACATTGACATTTACGGTTAAAATGGCGGGGTTATCACGGTATTATCGCTCAGCGGACCCCCTCTAAATCCCACAATGCAAAGCGCGCCCGGTTTGTTTGGTTTTTGATGTCATCATGCTTCAGGCTTATCATATAACTTTTTAGAAAATCCCTTGTTGAGAAATTTGTCATAGAAAAATAATAACAACCTTAAGATAATGACATCATTCATTAAAGACGTCCTTATCTTAGTTAAACAATCACCTGGTGAATATTTTTATACCCTATTTAAATATTCAATGCCGACTCTCCTCGTTGTTTGACATCAACCAATACATTTAAACTTCCTGATTCAGAGTTTTCACCTAGAAGACCTACACTTTTGTGTGAAGGTTGCCTATATGACCGATAAGTCAATAACAGAACATCTGCTCAGGATATAAACAAGCTTTCGAAGATTAGTATCAAAAACGTCAATAACAGAACATCTGCTCAGGATATAAACAAGCTTTCGCAGGTTAGTATCAAAAACGTGTTATTAGCTTCTTTGAGTCAGCAAACTGGCCATTTTCTTATGTTGTATGATGATTGTTTTTTTTTGCAGAATCATGGTGGAAAATAAACATAAACCTAAATCTCAGATTTATTTTATACCTTGTTAGAGCTATTATGTACCTGAAATATACAGGGAAAACACGTAAATTACTAACACGTATTTCATTAACTCATTTTCATATGATGTCGATTACAGTTATTTAATCACAAGGTGAAATAAAAATAGCTGACCCCTTAAAACTGGCTTCTCTAACTTTTATATATTGATTAGGTATTGATTGCTTCAGTATTCTTCCTTTCTATTATTCATTCCACGATGAGCGCTTGTATTATCTGTTGTCAATGTTTTTAAATATATAATTGACATTTACAATGTAGATCACTAATAAAACATCAGTTATGTGTGATATTTAAAAATAATTGACTAAAAAATTTTTAAAACAATAATTTAAATTAAAATCCAAACATTCCCGTCACATTCACCTGTTAAATTATTTACAAATTCGACTAGACTAACCCCCAAAATAGTAAATATTTGTTTTCCCTGTGAACTTAACTAAAACTTAATTAATCTTCTTCTGCATGATGGCACAGGGCCAATAGCGTTTAGCGCAAAGGAGTCGTAAAGCCACCATCTTAGAGCCAGACAAACAATTGATCAGACGACGTGAACGAGTATTTGTACTGTTGTTACGGGGTATAATACTGGCATATATTATTTCAAGATATATATAGTTAAATAAACGTTAATTAAAAAGTTAACTCTGCACGTAGCACTGATAATACGTTGAAATTACCACCAGTGAAAACATAAATACTCTCTCGCCCCAATGCTGCTAGTGCCGCGGCAAGCACAGAATGAGTGGAGCCCGCTAAACGCTTCAGTAAACTCGAACAGTAGCCCTCAACAGTACCGACTGAGTGTGCGAAATAAAACAGCACATTAATAATACTATATATTTAATAAAGCGCCCTTACTTCCAGGAGCCATTCAAAGGCCCTGTATAAATAATATGTAATAATACACAAAATCATGTGTAAAAGATAATAATTATTTATCTGTGACAGCGACATTGAACAAGTATGTTTTTAGAAGAGATTTAAAATTTTCAAGATAAGACACATTTTTAATATTTGCCGGCAATCTATTCCACAAAGTGAGGCTGCAACACTAAATACGCAATATGACTTGAGCCGAGACACTGGCACCTGCAATAGTATCTGACTGGATGACCTGAGTTTTCGGGATGACTTTCTAATGGACACCAGTTCACACAGGTATTCTGGAGCCATGTCATTAATAGATTTATAAGTTATTAATAAAATCTAGAAATGGATGCGCTATCTAACAGATAGCCAATGTAGGTTTTGAAGAATTAGGGTGATATGATCATATTTTCGAGTATTTCACTCTGCGAGGTCCATTATTCTGAATTCGCTGAAGGCGATTAATGTTATAATCAGATATGTCATATAACAGGGAGTTACAATAGTCTATACGAGATGTAATAAAGACATGGACTACAATTACAAGTGCTTCTTGTGTCAAGAATGCTTTTAAACAGTGGATGTTCTTAAGATGCTTGTAGGCAGCTCGGCAAACTGATGTGACATGTTCATACATGTTAATACATTGGTCAAAGATAACCTCTAGATTTTTGACTGATCCATTAGAGATAATTGAAAATGCACTCATCTGTAATGCTGGTGTCCTTAGGGATTTAACACAATGTAGTGATGCCAAATATATAATATTTGTTTTATTGTCATTTAGTTTTGAAGATTTTGAGTCGTCCATAGCCGAATATCAGCAATACAATGTTCTAAATTCTTCAAGGAAGAGGATAAATTTAACTCATTGTCAGGATCCAGTGATATATACAGCTGTGTGTCATCAGCATACGAGTGATATTTAACTCCATATCGCTGTGCAATGATCACAAGAGGACGGGTATACATTGATTGTGAAAACCAGAGCACCAACAACTGAACCCAGTGGTATACCAGATAACAAAAACTCAACATCAGATAAAATACCATGAAAACTGGGGCTGTGCGGTTTATAATATCAAACTATATCATGTTCACAATACTCTAAACGGCACAGCTCCAGTTTATTTAATTACTGGAATCGCTACACTGAATAGGCATTTTGTATCGGCTATTCAAATTGTAAACATCTACAAATAGATTCACCTTTCCAACAAGGCCGATTTGTTGCCAGATTCTTTTAGGCCACGACACGCCAGCCATCTTCGTATTTGGTCTACGTTGTGTTTTTTCTAGTTAGAGGTACGCAAAACTAGTACCTGGGACGTCTTCTTCGGATAAATTGATCAGTAGATTAGCGTAGATCGAGGCCATTTTGCCGTGCTGTTTTTCCGACTGACTAGCCGGATGTAAGGATCTATGAATATTCATGTTGGCGCGTGTCGTCATTTGCGATTAGCGCTAATCCTCATCACTATTGTCGCTGTCGCTCGATTCTTCTCGTTTTATCGAAAGGGTCTTTTTCTGATTCATTCCCTTTTTCCTTTTCAGTGTATCTCTCAATATTTTCGTTTTCATTTTTTTTCCTTTCGGGTGTATCTGTCTTTTTTTGCGTGTTCATACTTTTTACGACCACCATTATGTTGCTGCCTTACTACTGCCAGTGAAAATGGCAAGATATGTGAAGGGGGGGGGGAATTTCTCCACTAGAGATAACAGTTATCGTAGGTTTATTGACAGGTTGTGACCGTAAACAAGAAACCCTGATTGAGGAAGTAGGTGTTTCTGTTTCATCTTACTGTGTTCTTAATCCGTTGTCCTCACATTCGTTGGCAAGAAGCTCAGTATTAATGAGTGATTGTGTAGTACCTTCATCTCTTGGAAGTATCTGTCGGTCAGAGAGATTGGACGGAGTTAAATACTCATCTATGTAGATGTCCTGATCAAAGGCTAAATCCCTGTAGATTTAAACCCATACTGGATATTTACTGGAGTGAAGGCTGCCAAGTAGGCCTTGTTGACTAATTATGGGACATTATAGATGGCATAACTTTAATACTATCCATCTGTATACATGTAGATATTTCAATAAGTTATCAATTACAGTTACACTGTTGTATTATTTAATTAATAATAGCTACATGATATCGTGCATCATTGTACACATATATTTATGATATACAATATATAAGAATACTATTTGCTCTCCATATATGATGAATTAATAGACATCAGACATAGACATATTTAAACTTACTGAGTACATCAACTTCATAAACATAACGAGTTCTTTCTCGGATCAGCTGGTCCGTTTAGGTTTAATTAGAGAGCATACCATATTAAATAAGAGCGTATATAACATTATTTATACCTCTGTAATTATATCATAAATGTCAATTGTAGATTACCATGCCATACAAAACAGAACAACATATTAATCTAAACAACTAGATTTCAAATCGTTTAACGTTTCTTCGTGCCTCTGGTGGATTACTCTAATCGTTTCAGGCGATTTGAAAAATAAATCATTCAAGATTCAGATTGATTATACATAATTTATCATGTTTTCAGTTAATGTAAAACTTCAATTGTAAAAGCCTTCTTCAATATAGGAATAAATAATTCTTATACTAATGTCATGCATTTAATGGACTTGTAAATGACCTTTGTTGTTACTGAAATGAAAATTAACCCCCAGTACATGAGGTTATTAAAGAATTAATAATATCTTAGATTATATTAAATAAAAGGTGTCATTTCGAACAGAATAATGCTTTTCATCCCTATTTAAACCAGGAACTTTCTTAAAGTGATTCATAATGTCTTTGTTTTCTTCATTCAAAATTATTGCGCATCAATAACATTTATGTTTATGTCAGCGCGGTCATATAAACATAAAAACATTTATAAACATTAAATACTAACTAATACAAAGTAAAACTAAAGGTTTCTCATGCTGCAGTTTATATTCCAAGTACTATAAACAATGTTATTCTACACTACTACCATCTAGATACGATTAATGAGTGCATGTATGTATGCGTTGATGCAAATTGGAAACATATTGTCCAAATTCATCAAATAAATTAAGTTATCATTTTAATAGAAAATGACGAATTGCATAATTGTTCGAAATATGTATTGTATACATTATACAAAGTTAAAATATAACACTAAAACTTTGTCTCCATGTATACTATCTTTATTTAATTAAAATATCGTTTAAAAGTACTCTGTGTATTTCACCAGTCCTATTTGGAGCATATGGAGTAACAGTTGTTTATTATTATTTACAGCTAGATTTTCCAAATGACCACCTATAATACCGAAGAAAAAGAAACCAGATACATGGATCTAAAGATGTCATCTCTCTCTGGAAATGATCCTCCAATTTCAGCTCGAGATGTGACTACCTCTGAAGTGAGACATATCCAAACTGATGCTAACCCAGGTGGTCTCAATCACAGGTGTCTTGTCATCATGTTGATCATCTTCATTGTACTTGTTATTGTTGATACTTGTGCCACCTGTTTTCTGGCAGTAAAAGTAGTTGAGATGAAGTCATCAAGTAAGTGTTTATTTGTTTACAACCTGAATGAATAATCCTGTAAACTAAGCATTTCATGAACAGATAAAGATATTTATGGATTTTCATTCATAAATGTATTTTCATAATAATATATGTTTCTTTAACAATTGACGATAATGGTCGTAAGATAAGATCAATGGTACCAACCCGAGCACCTCTAAAGCCAGGTAATAGAACGACCTAAATCCAACCTATGACAAAATAATAACAAGAGTAGACATGATTGTTATTATGTTAATTCGCACCTTTACAGTTAATCAATGTACCTGTAATGATCAATTGAAATAAACTTCCGGTTTTTAGGAAAAAGGTGCTGTACAATTATTTATTATTTTACCAGAAAACGAAGGAGACCAGAATATTGGATCACCTGGACCTCCTGGACCAACTGGAACACCTGCACCTGTGGAACCCAAAGAATCATCGAGTGCTGAACCAAGACAAGGTTTGTACCACATTTTCGTCGGATATTTACCTATTTATAAATATAAATAAGTTTTACTATGTAAATATATACATTTATTTGCTTAAAATTAAAATTTGTCAGTAGCATACATATAGTTTAGATATGCGGATCTATTACTCACATACTATTACTCACATTAGTTATAAAAATATACTCACTCACTCACTCACTAACATGTATCCCCTCCCCCCCCCACCACCACCCCACCACCACCAACCATACTATAATATCCTAATCATACCACCATCACACACCACCCCCCCCCCCCCACCACCACCACCAACACTACTATTCTTTTTTATCTATCTATCTATTCATGTATTTCTCTCTCCCCCTCTTTCTCTCCCTATATATAATTATATATATATATATATATATATATATATATTATAATAGCAGGTGGCGCCATATATACAAGATGGGGTAGGACAAGTTGCGCCCATTCTGGTTCAGACTTGATATATCCAGGTATGTAATATAAAGCTTTTGAAAGGAAAGAGACATGTTAACGATCTTTTCACAAACAACATTCTGTGTGTGTGTGTGGGGGTCTCTCTCTCTCTGTCTCTCTCTATCTCTCTTTCTCTCTGTGTGTGTATAGTCTGTCTAATATTAAATGAGTTGTGTGTGTGTGTGTGTGTGTTGTCTGTGTCTAATATTAAATGAGTTGTATATTAATAAATTAGTAAAGCAGTATTTGTTATAACAATTTTTAAAATAAAAAGCAACATATTTATAATACGCAGGAATTGTTGGAGGAGCTCATTATACCCAGGACGGTAGTGGAGCTAACTATCTTTGTTTGCACACGGAGCCACAATGGCTTAATTACAGGGATGGCTATCAACATTCTGCTGGTAGAGCTCTAATATATGGTGCTGAATACGAAATTCCTGATGATATCTTCCCCAACAAACATTTAGTAAACAACGATGTACCATGTGCGGTGTGTCAAACGCAACACAGATTCAGCATTATCATGATCCCGGGACGGATCCAGTGTCCAAACAGCAGCTGGGTGATGGAGTATAAGGGATATCTAATGACACAAAACTATTCTTACAAAGGTACCATATTTTGTTTAAATTATAAGCATGTGTGAGAAGAATGTTTTGCTATTATTATTTTTTGTATCTTTATTCTGCAGGTAAGACAACGTTTGAATGCGTGGATGAAAATCCAGAAACTATCGACGGAGGTGGGGAAGACAGGAAAGGAGTTCTATTTTATCCCACAGAAGTCAGGTGTGGTTCTTTACCGTGTCCGAAATATGTTGACGGCAGAGAAATGGCCTGCGTCGTTTGTTCTTTCTGAATAATGGCCCGAAGAGAACCAATCAGGATTTGCAACAAATTGCATGTTATTAATCTGAAATATTCATGTAAGGAATTGCATATTGTTATGAATTTATAACTGATATTTAAAGGGAACTATTATATTGACGTATTACTCGGTAGGTTGGTTGTTGGTACTTGCATTTATATTAATGTGACTTTTAACATTACTTTTCTCTCTTTAAATAATGTAAATTAGTTATAGTAGTAGTAGTAGTTGTTGTTGTTATAGTTGATTTGGTGTACCATGGTCCCGTTGTCGTTGTGATGCTTCTTCCTCTTCTTGCTTTATATAAATAAAGGATAAAAGAATATAAGCATACTTGTTTGTGCAGTGTAAACGTGAATAATTTATACTCTTTGAATGCTAATGTACCACATACATCAAATGATGTTCGATTAGTAAAACTAGCACAAAACATGATACCCAATAACACTTACTAATAATATATATCTCACTCAAAAGTCTTATTTTGGTTTTTATATAAAAACGTAATTAATGAAACATAGATTGGCAAATATTGTTTTCGGAAAATTGGCGACATAAAGCTCAACAACAAAGAGGGAAGACGATGATACCCAGTGATGGAATATAACTATTTATTAATACCTGGAAATCTTGGACTATCGTATTGTCTAGAGTGCAAATCATTTATGATATCAGGCTTTCTTGTCGGGTGATAGGTAATAAGAAAATCAAATCTATAACATCGTTTCTTAGGTTTCAAAAAATGTAACACATTAATAAAAATGTTCCTCGATATGCATACACCTTGGGATTAATGACCAACATAAGTTCGTGTGTGAAATGCATAGTTCTTTTACACGGTTTAAACACTGTAAAATAACAATAATGTTATTGTAAAAATTACAGCTCATGTTGGACACTGTGGTAGAATTGAATTCATATGAGAATATGATAATTAAAAAGAAATTATCGTTTGTCAACAAAAGACCATGTCAATCTAGCATAATTAAAATTTTATAAAAGATAAGTTCTTTCCGCTTCCCAGAATTAGTTACCAGCCCCATAACGAATTCGGATGCCATACAAGAAACATTACAATAGTCTATTTTATCATTCTTGATTTACTTCAGATTTTTAAATAGAAATTGATTAAATGGACAAATACGTTATCTGACAGTTGAAATAATCTCTAATAAGTTTTTATTACATTATCGACAGGGACAATATCGTAATTTCCAATATTAAACGTGTCTAAGTTATTGTTTTTACCGAACACAGTGTTTATAAATTTACTTTCGTGGACTTTCATGCAGGGCCGGATTTATAAGGGGGCAATTGCCCCGAGGCCCCCTGCCAGAGGGACCCCATAGGTTAAGTATTTCCATTATTAAAATGTAATAATTAAAATATAATTTTGCACGATTTTATTATTTCGAACATTAATTCGAAACATTAATTGTTTTACCTGTTCGAACCAATGGAAGAAATACGTTATCTCATTATTATTTCTTTTTTAATATAAAAAATTGAATATTTGTTTCTTCACTGGGGACAGATGTCATGTCTTTTCATATTTGAATTAGATGCCATGTCTGTGAGTGTTATCAGATGAGTCTGAGATGACAGACTGCTTTTTTTTCAGAAGACCCAGTATGCCACCGAAAATTCAATCATCAGGAGCTCAGAAGAGAAAGATTTCCAAAGAATCAAATGAAAGAAATACTGTAGTCTTGGTAAAGACAAAACGTCTGACAGAATATTTCTCTGCTTCATTACTGGAAAACATAGAAGTTAATAATGAAGAACCAGTACCAGATGATGTTTCTTCCGAGGAACCACCCGCATTCCCAAGTACATCCGCAGAAAATGAAAATAAATTTTGTTATTTTTTTCTTCTATTGACAGAAGTAAAAGATGGGTTATTAATTGTTGTCGTTCAGATATATGATGAGCAAAGCTTTAAATTATTTGAATAATAATTGTAGAGTGTATGATATACACTTCAATGAAACGGAATTCATGAACCAGATAAGAGATAAACTTATCTAAAATGCAATTCCAACTATTTTTGATGTACCAAATCCACCTCATGCATCCACTGAAATCAAAGAGGAAATATTAATGGTAAAAATTGGTATTATAAAATTAATTAAATAAGAAACAAGGCATCAAATCCATGCAATTTTGTCAGCCCATTTCATATCTTAATACAAAGAAGGATTACCAGCACCTGAATTAGTACTTGAATTTTCAGCTCATGTGCTTTAATTGGTATACTTCTCTTCATAACTTAAATGCATATCAAATCAAATTCTTTAACCAACTTGAAAAAAAGGAAAACATGTGTTTACACATTGTATATGCACTTGGTTCAAGTCATTATTTTACAAGGTATCGTTCTGTTTCAGTCCTTGAAGTTCTATGATGATGAGATACCATGTAAACAGGCCAATCTCTTGGTTATAGATTTACTGGTGTTGGATGTGATAGATGATTTTGAATTATCTGTTACAGTAATCAATACATCTCTGGGTGTATTCTGTCTAACTTTATGTAGTAGTGGTTGTTTAGAGCTGGAAGCAATTTGGGTTATTCTGTCCATTTGATAACAAATGACATGATTGTAACTATAGATGAACCTGTGGCAGAAGAGATTTGATGCCGCTTATTGTATGAAAGTACTAATTTCTCTATCTCTAACATGTTAACGCAAACATAAACATTGTTAATATTCCATGTATATTCGTTGTTCTTAGCTGGGCAGGCCTATATTATTGAGGTGTAGACTTTCAATGAACTTATAATTTTGTTAGTTAATATATGATAAACGGACATGCTGAATATATGGTGAATTGTGTTACGGTTGCGTTATAATAGCTGTATATATCATTATATGTATATACCCAAATAAACAAAAATTTATGGACTATGATAAACTGACATGATGAAAGTATGCTTTTACCTCATATATACCTAATTGTTTTCATTAAAAAAACTTTCAAAAAGCTGTCAAGTGATCGCAAATTTTAGGCTATGAAATGATTATGAATTAATTAAGTGACTGGGCTGTGAAATCACATAATTATTTATTAACAGTTTCAGAGCTTCATTTCCTTCGATGTTATGTGTGCACAATTAAAGTGTTAATTAATAAAAGAGTATGTGATCATGTAACATATAGTACTAGTATTGGCAATTCATTTAAACCATGCGCACACATGTACACGATCACATATGTCCAGGACAACCAGAGAGCTTTTGTTTAGCTGAGAAATGCCTCCGGTCGCTGGAGGCGCCACTGGTTCAAAATTCAACATGGCGCGGCAAGAGTAACGCCTCTCTGTATTTTAGCTCTCAGCTAATAGCAAGCGTTAGTGTTTAAAGCAAGCCCCTAGATGGCACCACCAAGTGGTCAGTTCCAGTTGAGTGAGCACTGGCCAGGGATTGTTCCAGTATCTGTCTCTTGATCAAATCTACTTTGGTGAAGACAGTTCACATTTGCTGCTTGCTCAGTAATTATTCAACTCTAGTTTATTTATCAATTTTAATAGTATTTATCTTTTAGAGATACTGACTGTCACTTGATTACCGTTCGACCTCTGGACATACCATCATGGGTATGATTATATTCAATGGGATTTTATTAATATAACATACAGGTTGTTTGGGAGAATGGGTTGTGTTATTAGTGTATATATATATATATATATATATATATATATATTGAAGATTATTAATGTGAGATGTCATTGTGGGTACAATATAAATTATATGATTTCTTCAATATGACTCTACTGTACTGTTAGATTAATATTGGTATTACATATTGTATTGAAATTATAAGATTACACTGTAATGGTGAAGTGGTACTAACATATAGTATCTTTTATCGGTATGATAAACAGGTTGTATTAATGGGAACTTTTTCTAAAGTAATTATTATTGTTGATATTGATATTTGGATTGATTCATCTTTCGAAAAGTACATGTTAATTTCATATCTTAGACTTGCCAAACTATGATATGTACATTATATTATACTAATTAAGTCTTTATTCACTTCAGGTTTTTTAATTTTTTTTATTCTTGTCACATATTCAAAATAAACTACACTGTCTGCTATTGCTGTGGGTGTGTGTAAAGATGGTGTGGTGTTACAATCCTGGTAATTATGTTTTCTTAATAGAGTATAGACTGCATTAAAATAATACTGTATTAATTAAAAGAAAAACGGATTAAAACAAATATATGAATAGTTAACTAATTAACTATGATCATCAAATGTCTAAATAATCTGTAAAACGTGTCTTGAGGTCAATGTTAAATTGATAAAATCTCTTATATTGGCAAACCTCAGAGGTCAGTTGGTTCCATACTATTGGAGCTGCTCAAGAGCAGGGTCATTCATCGATTTGTGTGCGGGAAGTGAGCTGTTTAAGTGGCAACTGATCAGAAGAGGCTATACCGTGAGCCTGGCAATGCACAGAGAGTATTGTTGATAAATATAGAGTAACAAGATCATGGAGGCATTTAAAACTGAGGTGTAGGGTCTTGAATGTAATGCGGCTGTTTACAGAAAGCCAAAGCAATCCAAGAGCATGGACATGGCATGGTCTTGTTTAGATTGAATGTGTATAATACGAACACAAGCATTTTGAACAAGATTCAAAATTACTGCCATTGACAATTCATTCAAAAGCCTGATGCAAAGGTCAATATATGAGATAACTAGTGCAGGCACTAGTTGTTTAGTATGTCCTTGTTTTAAATATTGGTGTAGACGTCCAATTCCTTAATATGCTGTTCTGGAAATGTTTGTCATGTGTCACTTAAGGGCTAGATTGGAACAGAATACCACCTTCAAGTTTCTAATGGGTGTTGGGAATCTTGGAAGTATTCACACACACACACACACACACACACACACACACATCAATTCTTATGTCCCCAGGAAGAAGGTGTTGGTGTATTGATTCAGTAAATAATTAGAATCTCAGTTTTATCACCATTCATTTTCAAAATGTTGGTTTTCATCCACTGACGGATATCGCTCAGGCATAATTCTTGAAAATGTTGAGTGTCAATTAATGGCATAGAAATAGTAAGTCATGCTTTGGTGTTTGAGCAGTGATGCCAGAGGAGTTATATAAATAGTAAACAGTTGTGGTCCGAGAACAGACTCCTGTGGGAACCTAATGTCAGTTTCTAAGGGATAGACTGCTCGCCGGCAAATAACACCTTGTATTGTCAGTGACAAACAATGGTCATAGATGATGATGATATTGTTCAACATGTTAAATGAATGGCCTGCAACACCTGATATATTTATCACTTTATTTGTTTGCTGATCAGTTTCTTTTAATTATCTGATATGTGCACAACAAATTCCAATAAGAAGTATATATCAATTGACAGGAATTACTTTGTTAACAATCAAAAGAAAACTATTAGAATTACAAACTTATTTATTGGAAAATGAATAGACTTTCTTAACAGTCCTTCAGTTGCATAATATATTATTAGAAATTAACATGTTGAGTTGAATTCAACACTGGGCTGATTAAATCTGAAACATATGATGGCACTAAGGTTACACCCTTGAAACCTGAATATCTGCAGTGCATAGCTTAGGCCACTGATTGGTACGCCTTAAAATAGTGTACAATTTCCACAGGTTTTTATTTGCTTTTGTCTCAATTAATTTTCTGTATTGTTACTACTTAGCACTGTATAGTTACTTTTACAAAATATTTGTAAGATATTCTGCTATGGCAAAATAAAATTCGATAAATATTTAGAATTAAATTAATTAACATTTATATATGAATATAATTAGCTTATATAAAAAGTGTTAAATTATGGAATAAATATATTGTATGTACAAGCTTAATCGCTAACAGATGTATTCATTATGTGACTTTAGATCAAGATAATAATCTGTAAAAAAACAGGATATAATATTGGCCTTGTAAACCTAGCACTCAGATTACCTATTAATAAATTTAAATTAATAATAACAGTGGTTTTAATAGTTGTTTATAATTATATGTTCACTTAAAATACCTGATTCCATTTTTCCAGAGTACTTCTAAAATAATGTTTAGTATTGCATGTCTTATTGTGTATCCTTGTAAATATTAAAATATAGAGCCATATAATGACAGATTAAATAATCAACTAATAACTATACATCTAATAATGCAGTCAAAGTTGTTACACAACCTGTTAATATCTGTCGATTATCATAGCGTACACAAATGCTTCTAACCAAGAGATTCACAACAATTTGACATCTCTATTATGTTACCAAAAAAGTTAAATTAAATTGAACATTAGGTTAGGTTCAAGAAGTACCGTCAATATGTACTGGTAGGTAGTATTAATCTATTTAGAATTATCATGAACTAGGTGTATAAATTGCAGTAAAACTACATTACGTTTTATTCGTCTGTTCCATAACATATCAAACTACAAATTATTCGCCAGGTGGCCGGATAAACATATTATAGATTTTACTGTATATCATAACATTCTTTCCTTTTATTAAAAGGTTAACGCCAATTCCTTTGCTAATTAACATATCTTACAGGCTGTATATATGCTAAATATTCATTCACTTGAATTGCCTTAACCTGACGAATATACCTTTAACAGATTCTGCTCTACAAACTATTTTTAAAGAATACACATAAACGTATTGGGTCAAAAACTATCCTAATGATAATATACACGTAGATTTCACATACTATTTCATTATTATAATAACTGTTGCAATTACAACAAAGATATTAATTTCTCAATCAATCTTCTACTTGACCATTTTCATACAAATTTTAGATAGTAAAGTACTTTTCTATTATCAGTAGTCCATAACCTTTTGGGATTTAATTACCACACACGACCACTTCTTGTTTTTACTTCCATACATGGATCATTTCTTTTTAGTGCGTTCTAGCACTCTTTGATGGTACATTTGCATCTAACACGTTACCATATGTTTGATTTTGGGCTTCGTCATTCACTAGAATTGAATTAGCGCTGGCTTTCTCCCCTGGATTTGCAGATTGTTGTGTACTGGATTGTGATGTTAGCATCTGCCTCGAAGTTACTTAGTGTGGATGGTTCATTAGTTTTACATAGGTGAGGTGCATGATTTGTGCACAGTATTCCACTTGGTGATTCTACTTCATATGAACGTTCATCTAGACATCTAATGGTTGCTCCTTTTATCCAGACATTGTCCCCACCCAACTGAAATGGTTTCATTCTAACAACATCTCCTTCCTCAAGCAGCTTTAAATCTTTAGCATATTTATTGTAGTAGAGAGTTTGTTTCACTTTGTGCTATTTCATTTCTTGACGCTCGACGTTAACATCAACTATCATTGGTTGAAGCAATTTATTGCTCATTAGCAACAAGGATCTTGTCCGTCTATTCATCAGACGTTGAGCCGGATTGCCTCCCATACTAGATGGCGGGGTATTTCTATGATCTAATGGCGCCATATACGGATCAGTGTTTGAGTGAATAGCTTTCTTCAAGATACGTTTCTGCAGTTTCCATTATCAGTGAAGTGAACGTACTTGGTTGGTAAATGATACGCATTGGAAAAATAACAGAAACTATGTTTTACCCGAATCAACATACAACCTGAGATATCAACCAAAACAAAGATGCTGCTCTGTGATGAGGAGAGTCTCACCTCTGTGAGTAGATTCTCTTCTGTTCAAGAATTTGGTTACTGTGGAAGTCAGACCTTATCTGATAATACATGCGAAAGATAACAGCAAGTACACACATAACAACAAATCTAAACAAAATTAACTTTGTTCAATGTCCATGATCAAGGCTCCAACATGTCTGAAACATGAATTAGCAATGTAAGAAACTGGGATGCACACGATAAATAAAATATCTTTGCTGTGAATTTTCTTTCAGAAGAAATGATTAATACAATATACAATCGTCAAATATGAATCAGAATCATGGAGTTATTACATTCTAATGTTGTCAAATTTTGTTGTGAAATATTTCCTGTACATGAACAAAGTGGATCAGATTACAGTTAGCGCAGAACTTATATAAACTTTCAAACTTATATAAAGCATATATGTTGCAAAAAGAAAAGCACATATATGGTCCAGTACATCAGTGAGTAAAACATGAAAATATATATCACATGGATAAACAAAAAAAACATGCAGAAGTATTTCTCTGGCAGAACTATAAGGTAATATTATCATTTCATTTGTGAAAAGTGTTCATAAAACACTATTAAATATGCCAATTTCTATTCTATCTCAATCAAGCTATGTCCTACTCTCAACATATACAATATTCTACTAAAACAAAAGTGAAACTCTGAAAGAATATAAGATAACTAAAAATTGTAAAGAATCATTTCAGTAAACACACACACTACAAAATTATGTACAGGTAAATAATGACTAAACAAATAAAATCGATGTCAGAAGTTATTAGCTTTCACAATTTCTGACTGTGACATGACCGTGTAGCTACTGCTACACAATAGAACCATCTTTACATTTATTGCTTGCACAGATATGTAAAATTTTCATTAAATTATTTTGGATCACAAGTTCTATACTTGATCAAATCAAGCCTTGATTAAGAATATCTATAATTTACCTCAGTAGACTGTTCACATCAAAAACAGACACAACCCACAGACAAGCTTTCCAGCCAAATAATTACAAATAATTAATTTATCGGAACCTGATGATTTTCGAAAGCTAGCAGTAAATAAAATAAAACATAACAACAGATATGGAGTGAATTTACTGGTTAGTGAATTGAACATAATGAATTGGCTTAATGGAAGAATATACATAACACTTAACTAAGTGGGAAAAACAAATACACACACACACACACACACACACACATATATATATATATAGCAGAAGTCTTACAGTATCCCAGATCCAGAACTACGAGAGAGAGTTCGTAAAGATAACATGGATTATATCATGCCATTCTTCAGATCTTTTATGAGGAAGTATGAAGGTAGCCACCTCATAAAGAATCCAGAAAAATATGTCAAACATCGTTAATCTGATGTTTTGAGATTCCTTAATAACGTTTTTGGTGTTAGAGCCTAATTGTTAGTAATTCTGGATGATAATGTTTGTACGGTGTCTTTAGCTTTATTTATCAGGATATGAAGTATTTTAATGAAGCAAGGATGCCATTTTGTTAACATATTTAATTGTCATTTGAGCAATTGATATTTTGCCTATAACATAAATATTTATTTTCCACCATCGACGGATATTAGTGACGTTCTGTTTACTAATGATCAAAGACTGATTATTTACGAAGTGGTTGCGTAGCCGAGCATCGGAAACCTGTTAGCTATCGATAAAGGTCCGAAAACTCAATGCACATGCTATGGCTCCCGATAGCGCTGAGGGGAATCGATACCCCAGGCCGTCGCTATAGGGCATGGGGTCTTATAGGGGGTTTGCTAATTTCATACATGATTTACAGCAGGATCCATATACCGAAGCCCCTCAAGCACACTGGATGATGATGCAAAGCTGCGTACCATGCTGGCCAATCTATCGACCCAAAATGCAGCGGATGTAGCTATTATGGGTGATTTTAATCACCCAGAGATTGATTGGGAGTCAGTGACTACAGAGAAAAACATAAATCACAGCAGCCAACACTTCATTGATGCAATTAGAGATGCATACATTCAAAGGTAAAGAGTAATTGTAAATGGAAAGCTGTCATCATCGGCAGATATCCGGAGTGGAATACCTCAAGGAAGTGTGTTATGTCCAATCTTGTTCGTTATTTTTATAAATGACTTGCCAGATCTAGTCAGTAGTACAGCAAAAATATTTGCTGATGATACAAAGTTGTTCCGTGAAATTAGGACAATAGAAGATCACGATGTGTGCAGCAGGACCTCGACAACCTTGTGGAATGGTCGAACAAGTGGCAACTGGGGTTCAAAGAAGCCAAGTGTAAGAGCCTCCATCTAGGCAGCTCAAACCAGAGATTAACATACCAGATGAACTCGGAGTTATTAGAAGAGACCAGAAATGAGAGGGTCTTTCGGGTATATATTGACGAGGAACTAAAATTCCATGACCACGTCTCTAAGGCAGTAGCAATATCGTCCCACCTGTTAGGACTAATAAGCGCCACTATCACATGCCTTGATAATGTCACCATGCCAAGACTCACAACTATGGCCCGACCACATTTAGAATATGGCTTATTTTCCAAAACTTTTTTTTTGACCGACTGGGTTTTGATTGGAGACTGAGGGGGGTTTTACGGAGAGGGTTTTTTTTGGGGGGGGGGGGAGGGGGGCGGGTTCATCAGTTATCATTAATACACATATCAAAGACATCCATTTCGACCTTTGAGGAATTGCTATTCGGCGAGAGTTATATAGACGTTATGTGGATATTTCACAATGATGATGATAACAATATTGCTATTGATTTTGTTCATAATTTATATCTCGAATCCGATTTCTTACTTTTATTTGTGGGATATTTCCCTAGGGCTAAACAAGCCACTCACTCACTCACTCACTCACTCACTCACTCACTCACTCACTCACTCACTCACTCACTCACTCACTCACTCACTCACTCACTCACTCACTCACTCACTCACTCACTCACTCACTCACTCACTCACTCACTCACTCACTCACTCACTCACTCATCGTGTTATTTACCATATTACTGAACCACGTTTGTTTCGAGATGTCGAATATCCGCTGTTTGAATATATTAATAAACATATTTAAATAGCCAACCCTTGTGCAATCCATACGTCATCCGTTAGTAACCAAGACGTTCTTTATTTGACTAATCCAGGTATGTTTTTCGGCATCATCGAGTTTTTTCAGCACATCAGAACTGGTTTTGATATAGCAATGCTCATCCCGAACTAATTTCAACCAAAATTTGATATATTCCATATATTCATCTCTATATTTCATATTGTTACCATATATTTAATTCTTTGTGCTAGTGCCCTTTTACGTATAGCTCACACGCACAAACGTGTTTGTTTTCACCTTCAACTCACTACAGAAGTATGGATACACACCAATCAATTCACTACATCTGGCCAACTCACAACCTCGGTCGAGGTAGTGAGTTGGCAAATTTCACCAAACTTTGCTCAAATGTTATTTGAGTCACATAATTGCTATTTCCACTTTCATTTCAAATGATGTCATTTGAAGGTATAAACGTGAAATATGTGTATTGTAGCAGGTCAATTTTACACACTACTCCATTGAACAAATTAATGTACTTGTGCCGCCATCTAGTGAGGTTTTGTGTTATCGCGTGCTATTTCGTAATCTCGCGAGATTTAACCGAGCGTCTCTTCAACTGTTCACGAGTGGTCTGCTTGATACTTTGAAACTTATATACGGAATACAGAGGAATATAGAAGATATGCCTGTTGATTTAGTTATGTAACAATGATCAGTTAACCTCCCAAAAGTATCAATGTATCAGTGGCATACGCATTGTGCATGATGTGCTTTTCTTGTCGCCAAGATTGAAAATATTCGGCGCAGCCGCAAGTAGTGTTGAGTTGAGGCAGACGTGCTTTCTAGCTTAAGCATTGCCATTGGCGCATGTAACATTTCTCCTCCCATTATTTAATTATATATTATCCATACATGTATATAGATTACATTTACAATATCACAATCCGCCTATGGTACTTGTGTCGCTAGTTGTCCACGGTTTTTTTACGGCTAGCCCAAGGCAGCTAACGCCAGTTTATTGCGCACGGCACTCTCAATTCCAGATTGCCCTCACAGCCTCAGTAAATAAATGTATTCACAATGTCAATAATAAATATATGATTATATCATACATAAATCTGGAAATTGAATACTATAGAAACTATTGCCATGAATCCATGATTACTAATATACTAATAATCTGGTTAAAGGTTCGATGATACTGATATAGATAGAGTAATAGACTGTTTGGCAATGAGGAGCAATAAAATAGCAAAGAGAATATAAATTTGCCAAACAATATTGATCATTGATGATTATATTTAGGATATAGCACAATATATAACTATGAAAAACAATATATATACGTTATGTTTGTTTTTCATAGTTATATATTGTGCTATATCATAAATATAATCATCAATGATCAATATTGTTTGGTAAATTTATATTTAAATGCTGCTAGAGCTTCACTTTCCTTTAAAATTCCTCACATTCACCCCTTTCGGTATCTGAAAGTTTCGGCATAATTAAATGTCCCATTATATTATTAAACTTTGGTGTAGGTTCTCCATGTTTTCTATTGGTGCTGTACAATAATTTGTAAAATTATTCTAATTCTAATAGTACATTTTCTTTTCCGGAAATAATGTTACCTTCTTGTGTAATAATCTTTTTTATATGTTTCTTATTGGCATTTTGTTTTTCAAAAGTGTATATCATGTTCGGTTTCGAAATTTGGGTCTTCATCAAAATTTTCTTTTAGCCTTTTCAGCCTTTTCTGAAGTGCTGACAAGATATTGTTACTGGTTCCTTTCTTTCTAGATGAATATTTGATTGAATTTCCTCTGATTTGCATTTTTATTATTTCCCATAATAAAACATCGTCAATATTTCTATTGTTATTAACTGTATCATTAATTGTATTTTTAATTAAGTCTACATAGCCTTTATCTCTTAATAAATACTGTTGTTTGTATAGAATGGTAGGTAAATTGACGTTCTGTCGGGTGTCGTTTTCGCCAAATATCCTCCAGGTTTGTTTCGTCAATGTAAGTAGTTGGTGTGTGTGTTTTATGTGCATGGGTGGATCGTCCACCTCGTTTATTCATAGTATTGTCCAGGATACAATTAAAATCTCCTCCTATGATTCTAGTTGTCATTAATGACCCATTAATTCGATGTTTTCAAAAACATTCATAAAAACACGTCATTGTCATTATTTGGCCCGTATATATTTGCTAGTGTTAGATTTACATCATTAATGGTTAAATTTATTATGACAAATCTACCTTGTTGGTCTATAAATTTATCAGTAATTGCTAAATCCATATTTGGTGCAAACATGATGCATGCACCCCTAGAAGAGCTTGACCCGTGAGAAAAGACTATTTCACCACCCCATTCATGTTTTCAAACATTTTCATCTTCTAACTTACTATCAGTTTCCTGTAACAATGCTATATTTTTTTTCTTCAAGTCATGGAACAATTTATTTCTCATCATTTCAGAATATTACAACCCCTTTACACTGTACGATATTATCGTTGTCCATATATAATACGTGTGGATGTAACCACTCACTGGCTCAAACACTAACACTCGGACCCGAAAACAATCCGATCAATAAATCCATCCTTTATTTAAACTACCTTATTTAATGTCATTAATCTATGCTTGTTGTTTTTTAATGTGTGTCAATGATTTGGCTGTTCAGGTTTTATTGTAATTATAATGTGACACGGAGAACACGACAACAGCTCTAAGCTAGACACAATGCTTTATTCTTCATTGGATATCATTATTATGTGTAACCAAATATTCCATATATGTATCATATGTTTACACGGATTACAAAAGTAGGTTAGGTATCATTATAGTATTTTTATTATTTAATTTCATTATCTTCAGGCTTTAGATTCATAATCTAAATTGTAAAGTAATGTGGCATTATTTTGATGGAAACAGACAGTCTTAGGTGGCTGAATCGATTTAGCTTTTTCAAGTAATTTAATCTAAAATGCGTTTTCTCTGCAACATATTAAAGTTTTACAAGTTTGCTAGATTTATTTCTAGAACCATTGATTCGATTATTGAGAACAGGTTTGTGTTGATCTTCAATAGTCTTCTACCCAACGCACCACAAATGTGACAAATGACTAGACTTGCATATAATAAATATATCTTAAAGTTTCTCAGCGCATAACCCATAACAAATTGTGTAAAAATTACAAATTTTGCTATTTTTATTTATATAAATATTTTCATCAATGTTGAATTTGTAAGAGTAACTCCAGAATTCACATATATAAGTGATTAATAGTCAGGACAAAATTGATTCCATATAACATTGCACATACTCGTAGTACAATGTTAACAATCATCAAGGCAAAATACCAAATTGAACAATAATACTTTTGATTCAGTTCCGCGAACATCATTATGTCCGATGTTAAGTCACTCAGCTACGTCAATTACGTCATAATAAAGAACGTGAAATAAAATAATTTAACAATAATAGATTAAAGATGCTAAAAATTATTTAAAATACAACGTAAAACACATAAGCAAATACACATATAATAAAATATTTACATCGAAGGGCATTTTGTAGGCATTCTTAAGACATTTTGTCTAGTTTTGTCAAAAAGAGATATTTTGCTAATCTTAATCAAAAACACATAATATAGACTGTCCAATAATATAAATGTCTACAAACACTGATAAAGATAGTAACATTAATTTATTTGTCTTCCTTGTATCAGTTGTAGTAGAACAGGGAGGAGTTCAGCCAGATGAAGTAAAATATCTAAATGATAATTTTACTGAGACGTGCTCTAACTTTGTGACCAATAGACGTCAACATACACAACTATTTAAAGAACGTTACTGTGACGTAAACAAGATGACAGTTACTGTGGTAGGTAGAAAGATGGGATGTGGCCAGGGTCTGTACCTAGTGGGACTTACAAAACCTGAAGTAGGTAAGCCTCTAAACAGATGGAAAATGTGTAAACTGAATATGGAGGCAACAACAGAGGACAAGGTTGAGTGGTGTAGCTATGATTGTGATTGTAGTGGAGGATGTGAACAAGTGATGCTGTTAAGATGGCCAAATATGGTGTCAGATACTTCTTGGACATTGTGTGACATATCGGAACACTGTAATGGTAAGATGACCCTTCTTGATTAACAAAATACTTAACAAAATACTTTACAAATGTAAAACCCTTGAATTGGTTGGTTGCTTATAAAGTGAAGTTCGAAAGAAAAATGCTCTTTATTTTCAGACACAAGCGAGATAGTTTGGCATAAAGTGAATTAAAAGTGTGTGGGTGTGTGGGTGTGAGCGCGCGCGCGCTTGTGAAAGCGGGGTAAGTGTGTGTGTGTTTGTATATGCACACATACTCGTTTACGCCTTCAATTCACTACTATGGAAATTCACTGGCAACTCACTACCACAATAAATAGTTGGCAGAATGCTGTCACATTAATAGGCATTGTAGAAACTACCTCATGTATCTTGGATGTCACTCAACTTCTTTTTCATATACCTATTTCTTTCAATAATATAAACATTTCATTTTTAATTACACACTAGGAGAAATACATTCAACTCACTACGTTGGATATATACATTCAACTCACTACATTGTACACGAACATTCAACTCACTACATGTTACACGTACATTCAACTCACTGTGTTCAATAGAGTCAATAACCTCACTACATCCCCCCCACCCCCGATGTCCCAGCTGGTTTATTAATATAGGGCGGGGATGTTTGAATCTTTCTGTGGATTTGCACATCCGAAAGAACACTTGGGATTACTCAAAAAGAATATTGGATTGTCTCCCTGTTGCATGCTTTTATATTTCATATTATCATCACTTCATCGCCATGAGTATACTCACATATCTCTGTGATTGTTTAAACACCACTAACCAACTAACAATCAGCCAAAATTACATTGGCTACACATATTGAACTCACTACATTGGCACATTCAACTCACTACATTGGATACACACATTCAACTCACTACATTGGATACACACATTCAACTCACTACATTGGATACACACATTCAACTCACTACATTGTATACACACATTCAACTCACTAGATTGGATAAAGACATTCAACTCACTACATTGGATAAAGACATTCAACTCACTACATTTCATACGCACATTCAACTCACTACATTGGATACACACATTCAACTCACTACATTGGATGCAGACATTCAACTCACTAGAATGTA
Source organism: Paralvinella palmiformis (assembly GCA_025642065.1). Taxonomy (NCBI): domain Eukaryota; kingdom Metazoa; phylum Annelida; class Polychaeta; order Terebellida; family Alvinellidae; genus Paralvinella; species Paralvinella palmiformis. Next base: position 26,357 of record JAODUP010001519.1, read on the forward strand.
TACACTTAGGACCTCTGAGGGGCCAAACTACTATAAATAAATATTTTTATTTTATTTTGGCAGCTTGATATTTGTTTTCAGGTTCGGGCAAAAACAGCTCAAGTTCCTAATGTAGTTGTCATTGACAGCAAAGCTTCCTGGCTAGCCATCCCTATTTTGGTGTATTACTGAAATTTAGTTTTTCAATTATGAGCTAAACAACAGCTACTTTTAACTGATACTGCCACTGGTATGTATATAATCACCTCAGAACAGGTATCAGCTACAAATTAGCTGTGGTGGGGTACCAATCAGAATAGAACTTGGTTGGTACAAATAAAATGTTGTACTTGCGTATGAATGGACCTATTTCAATCATCACCTTCATGATGTTCAAGATGTATAAGACAGCAGCTGATTGTTTTATTGATCTAAATGTTATGATCAAATTATTTATGCACCATATATGTCCTGATAGAACATAAAATGTATTAATATAGGCACAACACGAAACTTCCATAAACTGTTTAATTACTTATTGGTGTGAAATACACAACATACATACTGGCATCTAGTAAGCAGCTATTTATGTTGCTGCTTTTAAATATATCATACATGAAATATTCCTACAGTGTGGCATCAAATTTTAAAAGCCAAACTGTTAAAAAAGTGATGTTTCATGCAATTCAAGGATATACATCTCTCAGTAGTATATACTGGTAGTTATCAGCCAGGAGTAAAAATATGAATTAGAAAAAGGTACTAAACTATATTTGAGAAAATGACCATCTAGGTCTATTTTGATCTTTCTGAACTTTCAAAATGGCCTTTTAAACAATACAAAATACCATTCTTGCAAAGGGTCTTATTACAATAAATAGGGAAAACCCAACATCTTTCTTAAAATTTAAATACAAAAATAATTTTACTGTAATATCAGTAAACATACCAGGTAAGTCAAATGGATTAAAGCTATATTTCTGCCATTTTTAAAATCTCTAGCAATGATATTTTTAACATGAAACTTTATGACTGTCCATGTTCTTTTGTGAAGTTTTCCCTTGGACAACCTCCTACACTCTTCACACTCTGCTTTGCCAGGTATTTTCTGAGATTCTTCACTGCTGCCATCTCGGCTTCAGCCCAGGGATGGTGCTCCATCTTCTTCCACATTTCTAGGAATTAATAAAGGTAGAAATATATATGAAGTACTAATGCTTTGTAAGCCTCCCAGTAATCTAGGATACTCATATCATGAGTTAATTAATTAAAGAAAGTAAATCTATTTACTGGTCAACATCTTGTAAAACTGCCTGTTTATAACGTATCATTACATCAAGGCCTTCCAAAATTAGGTACTTTCCCTATTTGTGACAAATAACCTCTTTTTGTTCTTATTAAGGTTTTGAAATAAAGGGTTTATTGCTTGTGATAGTGATCTTTCAAGATTATTTACATTTACATACAAATTGGTAAATAGTAGGCTTTAAAATTATTGTGTATAGTTATATGCCATTTAAAAAAAATTTAACTTGATATGAAATATCAACATTAGCTACAGCCAAACATCATGTTGCCAACTGAAGGGTCATATTTTCTATTGGCTCACATACAGTACATAGCTGGGAACTGCTCCAGTGCAGAGCAACATACAGTGTTAAAACCTGTGAATGTGTTTTACCACTTGGTTAGTTAGCTTATTAACTCTGTAGATTAAAGACGATTACTGTTCTTTGGAACATGCATTTAAAACAAGTGTCTGATCCATAATATATTTATATTATAAATAACTTGACCATGATCCACACCTGAACTCACTGTCTGGGAAGTCTCTACATGAGAAATATCTGCCTAGGAAGTCTCTGTTGTATTGACAATGGGTTTCTCTAAGAGATAATCAACAATCAATCATACAATGATCATTTATATGTATACCACAAGAATACATAATTTATCAAGCTAAATTATCTTAAGTAAAAAAGCATTAAATAATTCTAGTCTCAAATGCAACATAAATAGGCTTCTGAATGAAATTTATTTAAACTGATGGAATCTTATTTCAGTTTCAATATATGAACACTTATCATTATGCAGCAAGCCTAAAATGGTGCACTAGAAATATACCAAAAGGTTTATGTTCTCTGTTGATTATGTGTTTGTAAAGTTTATTTCCATTAAATTATTAATTAAATTTTATTAATTAGACTTTGCATTCATATTATTACCAGCAGTCCACAAAATGTCAGTATGCTTCCTTTTCACCAACAATTTCATGCAGAATCTCCTGTGCTGTATACCTGTAGTGACAACAGTTGTTTTTTTATAAGAAGAGATTAATTGTTACAGTAGCATGAATTTATCAACAGAAATTAAAGTAATGTAACTTGAGAGGTTGGTCATCATGTATCCCCTGGGCAGACATAGGGTCAATTCCATTTTGTCAATTTCAATTCCACTCAATTCCATTTGGTCAATTCCAATTCCACCTCAAATTTATCAATTCCAAACTTTTTTCCGACTCTTTTTTTGCCTAATATTTTTTACCATGAGTAGATACTCCGAGTACCTACTTGGAATACATACTCCGAGTAGTTTATATTCCAAGTAGGATTGTCATGGAAGAAATATCTCTGAATTAAAAAATTAAATGGTAAATTAATTTATGGATTTAATTTAATTTTGCCTGTTCTAAACATTGAACAGGGGTAAATTCCTAAATAACAATATCTCTATATAGATTACCGGCATGCTATGTGGTGGTGTCACTGTGTTGTGGGTGGAGCCCAAGGTATCCAGACCATTTTAATTGGTTAAATGCACATGTGCATATGTGCAAGACTCACCACAAGGCGATTTTAGCTAAAGAGGTATTATATCACGTGGTGGATCATAATCTTGGGTGCATCCCCATGTAAGAGTATATTTTCTAATCATCAAAAGTGTGTTTATATTCCACTGCCCAGTAGGAGACTTGAAAAGAATGTATTTGCTTAGCTCCACCCAGCAGGAGTCAGACCCTGTATTTACTTTCACAACCCTGCTGGGTACTAAACCCCCAACATATGGTAAGTTTACAAAATCTCTCAAATTATAGTAGTCACAGTTTGAGGAGAGGAGGGGCAAACTTTGGCTCCAGATTGGCATTCCCTGTGAGTTGATAAATTTATTAATTCCTAAATAGCAATATCTGTATATAGAATACAGGTATGCTATGTGGTGGTGTCACAGTGGGGGCGGAGCCCATGGTATCCAGACCATTTTAATTGGTTAAATGCTCACTTGGGGTGCCACAGTTGGTGTGCATATCTGATATATATATATATATATATATATATATATATATATAAAGAACCAAAGCTCTGGATCATTTTGGTTCCAGTATATTGGTAATACCACATGTAAGTGTTTACATTGTATAAATGGTATATTAAATTTTGGATTTATTTGTTTTGTAGGAAGCTTCAAATTCAAAATTGTTTAATTCCAATTTTTTATTTTATTTCCAATTCATTATTTTTTTAAATAATCAATTCCAATTTCGGAATTGACTATCAATTCCAATGACCACCAAGTCTCATTTTGCGGCTTACCTTAAAGAAGCAACTTTTGAAATTTGGTCTTAAAGAGCAAAAATCTTCACAAAAACAGCCTATCTTGCATGAATGATGACCATCATTCATGCAAAGTGCAATATTTGTGCAGAATATTTTAGCTTGATTGATAAGACCAAATCAAGAAATTTGAAGGCTTAAATATAAATGGAAATTATTGTTTAATACGTCAATATGCCAATGATACAAATATTTTTTATAAAATACTCTTAAGAAACTCTACGTAAAAGCATTAATTCTTTTAGAATATGTCAAACACTGTCGGGTTTAAAAGTAAACTTGAATAAAACTGAAATAGTACCATTAGGACCAATGAAACAACACTGTAATGTACTTTTGGAAGACGAACAATTACAATGGACTATAGACCCAATAAAATGCCTAGGAATCATTATATGTACAGATAAAGACCAACTGATTGATCATAATTATACACCAATCATAACCAAAATGAATAAAATTATCCAATTTTGGAACAAGCAACACATGACAATGTTTGGCAAAGTAGTAATAATCAACAACTTTCTCATCTCACAACTAGTCTACCTCATGTCCGTCTTATCAACATCACCGACACAAGCAATGAAACAACTAGATGCACAATTATATACATTTCTTTGGAGCAACAAGACCGAACGCATTAAAAGAAAACTTTGTAGAACACCAAAGAATCCCGGGGGGTATCACTGCCATACATTACATTAAAAGATAAAGGATTAAAGATAAGCTGGGTAAAGAGATTAATACGGTCAAATTATTTATGTATAAATGAACTTGGATAACTAATATTAATATATGGAAATGTAAACTAAAACCAAGTGATACAAATGTACTTTTTCAGAAAAAAGGGGATATATATATATATATATATATATATGTATGTATGTGTGCGTGTGTGCGTGTATGTGCGTGTGACGTTTGTTTGGGGGTAGTACGGTTTTCATATCCATACATTTAAATGAATAATATATTAGAGCAGTTAATAATTACAGTAAAATGACATACAACTATTATTATTATAATTATCGTTCTGACATCTGAGTAAATGATTGTCAAAACCATTAATACATCAATATTTATTGATATAAATATATATAATTAATCAGATTGCTGGCTAGTAATAAATTACAAAAATAGTCATTATTGTAATGTATTTGTGGAATAAAAACAAATTATGTTCTAAATCTGACAGAGAATAGATACTGAAATAATATTGATTTTTGGATTTTATTAGGCATTTCATCATATATGTGTGTTGATTATTCAATAGCAAACAAGCTTAAATTGTGGAAATGCACTGTTATAAGAGTATATTTCATTATAATATTGAATATGTTTGCTCACTTTGTTATTGTGAAAGATGTAAATTTTGAATTGTTTCTATGAACTCGATGTGAAAAAATAATCGAGAGTGGCGACTTTTCATTGGGATATTTGTAATATCTCACCAATCCCGAAGTCTCCATACAAGAAAACTTTAAAAAGCTAATCACCTACAGTCACATCCAGGTCAGATCATGCCAATTGTGAGAATGTTTAAGTTAATTTGTTAAGCAGACCTATTTAGAACTATTTTTCAGTTGTTGTATCTTTCTTCAGAGCAATATTATACAAACTTTATACCACAATTGACAGTCTTAAAAAGGTAAGCTTGCACACCGGGCAGACGTAATGAAGCGACTACTGTTAAAACTGATAGCTTAATTGATGTTAAAAACTGATATATGTACTAAAGCAGACCGTAATAGTGTCATTGCTTTGACACTATATTACCATTTTAAAGACAAATTACATCCCCTCATCATATCGTCCCGTTCATAGACGTGTATCTGCCTATTTGACCCAGTTGATTAAACACCAGGTGAGTTGCAGGTACCCTGTAGTTGTGTGTGTATGGAAAACATGGAAAATGGCTAACTTTATTGATATAAACGAAATCATAAACAATAATGACTATGACCGTTGTCATCTATTGTCATATGTATATCCTGGATTAAATGGCAATAATGATGTGAGTGTTTGTGACGAAAACATTCTCGAAAAAGTAAATAGTTTGTATTGTAACATTGATGATTTTTGTGCTCGGTGTTCAGATTGATTGAAATACAACATAAATATTAGTAGTCTCCCTGCTCTCTTTGACCGGCTTAAGCTGGTTCTATGATAAGATTATGCTCAAAGTATCTAATTTGACTGCATTCTAATCTGTGAAAACTCTCTGAATGAAAATAACTGATAAGTTTGCTATTCCGAGCTATCAAAAGCTTGTATCTAGATATCATAGATATACAACCCGTGGTGAGGTTGCCATGTATGTTAATAACATATACACTTTTAACGTACGAGACCTTCTTGCTATATATGATGAACATATTTTCGAATCAATTGTTGTAGAAGTATCTAAAGCTGGAAAAACCGACTCTAATAATGCACAAAGTCCCAATTACTATGAGACTGTTGTATCCAGAATGGCTGCTGATAATAAGATCACTATTATTGGTACCGATAAGAATTATGATTGTGTACTCTAATTGATAACCAACTGGATAAATTAACATCTGGCATATTGACATTAGACTCATTAGATAATTTTGATGTTTCTTCGTTTGTTGAGGAATACCATTAGTGTAGAAATGATAAGGCTCCAATAACCTTTACCTATAAACCGCTGGATGCTAACGCCATCTGTACTACACGGTCACTGTTTAATTGTACAGACTGGTCGTACTTTGACAACTGATGAAATGTTTGGTTCACTAATAACTAAACTTAATGAATTTGTGGATACAGCTGCTCCCATGAAAAACCGTTAATATTCCTTGTTGCAGGGTCATCAGAGAAAAATGGATGACAAAGGGTATTCCAAAGTCATCCGTGAAATTACAAAGGCTTAGGCAATCAATCAGTGGAAAAACAAAGATGGTAACAAAGTGGTAATCAATAGAAAATATTGAAAATAGAAAATAGTTTTAACCGCCTTATTCGTCTCGCACAGCAAGAATACTATGGCAACCTTTTTCAACAGTATAGTAGTGATATTCTGGATACATGGAAAGTTCTGAAAACCATAAGGAGAAATAACTCGTCATATACACCTATGCCTTATCACTTTATCGCGGAAGGCAGAAATATATCGAACCCTGTAGAAATAGCAAAGGCATTTTGCACGTATTTTACAGATATTGATAGCAAATTAGCTTCCGAAATCGACCCTCCAAACAAAACATATGACAAGATTGTACAGACATATGCTGACCTTATTAATAAGTAGGCAGTACGGTTTTCGAAATTCTCGGTCAACAATCCATGCAGTGAACGAATTTTTACTGCGCACTACTCAAGCCTTGGAGGAACGAAAACAAATATTTAGTGTATTTCTTGATCTCCCCTAGCTTTTGAGACTATAAATCATGACACGATGTCACAGGTGTTGCTCAAAATCGTTTCGAAGTTACCTCTCCGATAAGCAACAATATGTACACGCTGATAAATAAAACTAATTTAGCAAACTAGTAACATTTGGTGTACCCAGGGATCCAATCATGTTTGCTGATGATACAACGCCCAAAGTTATGGTTAGATATTAATAGCCTATATAATATATTTAATGATGACCTGTCCAGTCTTTGTGACTGGTTCAGAGCAAATCAGTTGTCTTTAAATATTGGAAAAACTCATTATATGCTGATTAGGAATTATCAGCTCCTACTCACTTCCAACTTAAAAGAGATGGTGTGAAATTTATAGGCATATATTTGGATCAAAATCTAACATTGACAGATCAAATTGACAATGTTCAGTCAAAGTTTTCTAAGTCCCTATATTACTACACGACAAAGGCACCATATCCATTTACAAAGTCAACGTACACACCATTGTCTAGAAAGTGTTTTAAGAGATAGGCCAAATCATATATTCTGAATATGTGTGAATGAAACAACGGTACTTGCACACACTGCAACACAATAACAAATCTGATATGACATTTACATTGTTGATACCATGTTTGTCATCCTATTTGTCCCAATAGTTGCTTTTCCAGGACATTTTCTACCAAACTATGTTTGGCTACAACCCTTTGGGTGTTTAGAATATGACCCCTCCTTCAACTACTAGAATGTAAATTTGATAATTGTATCATATGAAGAAATAAAAAACCTTGGTCAACATTATATAATCAACCAATATTATTATTTTTAGTAATAATTTTAACCTAACACTATTTACTATTTTTTTTATTTAAAGGGATAGTCCACCTTCATTTCAAATTTTAAAGTCAATTACAGGTATACTCACAAATATCATAAATAATGTCAAAATATATAAACGATCAGCACATTAAATAATCCAGTTCAAAGTGCTGATTAATGGCCTGTGGGCGACACCATTTTGAAGCTAAACAGAGACCGGAAGCTCCTGAATACTGACTTCATTTCAATGCAGCCAGTTGACCTGAAGTCTGTAGAGCCCGTACAAAAGCATGTAAACAAGTGTTAGCAAAGAATTACTCCAGAACAAAACGTCATGAATGATATACAACCGTATCAGTTTGAGTCAGAAGGAACCTGACAAGAGGAAGATGATTCCAAATGGCTCAGTTATTAACGCTCAAGAGAAACTATAATCCGCGTCAGTCTAGAGATCGCCCATGTGACGTCAGAGCATTTCAGTTTTCTAATTCCCGCCTTCGAATCTGGCTTCCGGTGCAGCTGTAATGGCGGCCCTCCACTAATTTGAATTATTTGCCTATATCTATGATATCAGGTATATTTCGTGATTATTAATGAGGAATTTCTGGTTAGTGTTCTAAGCATTACGTATTTAAAAATATTTTCTGAGGGTGGATTGTCCCTTTAAGCAGTTTATCTGATTCGGTCGATTTACAAATATACATTTTTGTCATTATATATGTGCGTGATGATCCTGAACATTTAGTTATTCCATGAGGGACAAACACAACATACATAAAATAAAGAAGGAGATAAAGAAGGAGAAACGGAGAGTGGATGGAACGTAATGAGGATATACAAACATACACAATAAAAACGACAAATTTATTTATATATAGATCAATACCAATTATTATTAATGGTAATATATATATATATATATATATATATATATATATATATATATTGTGTGTGTGTGTGTGTGTGTGTGTACGCGTGAAATATCTAATTATTCATAAAAATAAGAAAGCACAAAACAAGTATTATACGTGAACTGCATTAGTAGATAGACTTAAACCCGCATATATATAGGAGATAATATCTATAACAGTCAAACATTTTCGTGTGTGTTTGTGTGTGTGAGTGATTGAGTGAGTGAGTAAGTGAGTGTGTGTTTGTGTGTGTGTGTGTTTGTGTGTGTGTGTGTGTGTGTGTGTGTGTGTGTGTGTGTGATTTAGTCCTAGTATATATCTATATATTTAATAAAAATAATGTATATACTCTAAGCCACTAATATTACATTTCACAGAATATACTATTAACCAACAGTAGGTTAGTTTAACCATTCTGATGATAAACTAAAACCACCTTTTCTTCATGGATCGTAATTATCTTCATCAGGGTATAATGTCTTCACATTTAAGGAACGAAGTACAAACAATCTGGATTGGTTTGTGTAGGTGACGTTATCGGAAAAAGTCATAACAACATGGCTTGCAGAACTTGGTCTTGATAGTGTTGCTTTTCCATTATTTTCTGAAATACACTTTCGTTTTTTGTCGTCAGAATCTTTTCTTTTGCCGAGAGTGTCCGAGGAAACGCTATTTGACTTTCTAAAACGATATATAGTAAGGAATAACTAATAGGACTACCACCACCACCAGCAGCAACAACAACAACAACAACACAGTCAATAATATCAACAACAATAAGAAACAACTATTTATATTTTCTGGTAGAAACAATTCAAATTTCCAACAGAAAACACATAATTTGTTAAGGCATAACTTTTAAGGATGTTATTTGCACGAGGAAGTAACATGGACTACTCGAGTCTAAGAAGCTGTGTCAATTTGTTCTCCTGATATTTATTTCCGAGTGCTTGTGCCTGTTACACTAAGAATCCCATTTCCATATGATAAGTAAATGATTGGAAATATGATTTTCCGTTATGTTTTTGTGATGTATTAAGGATAATTGACACTCAGGTTCACTGACAAACATAATTACGTTAACAATAACATTGTTGTGTTTGCACAAGTCGACATATACCTGGAAACACATACACAATTCAGACGTTTATTACATATTATCAACAGCGATTTTCGTTGGACATGTAGAATATATAAAAGTTGTATTGCTTATATCCATAGTATAGTATACTTTAATCTTCAATAGTATATGTGTCTCCAGGTATACGTCATCTTGTGGAAACGTAACTAACGCAACATTGTCCAGAAAAACCTGTGCCATCTCCTAGAGAATTAATTGCAATATTTAAACTGTCTTTTCCAATTTGTCATGGAGTCTTGCGATTAAGTCTAGATTAGGTCTAGAACCAGCAACACTCTGGTTCCTGATCATAAGTCATAACCACTAGACCATAATGACCTCTTACATTATAGTTGAAATAGTTATATCATAATGGCCAGTATGCTCATAACGCACATCATGTTTACTGTAATAGACTAACTGTCAGAGTGCATATTTTATGTTAGTCATCTCACTAGGTTTTTGCAGCAAGAAATAATGACAACAACAATAACAACAATAACAACAACAAAAAGGATATTATTATTATTATTATTATTATTAACTTACTTCCATATTGTGCAGTACAGGGTCACAGTAATAATGATACCTGTAATAACACATACTGCTACCACAGAAGATGCTACAAGAACAACATCAACGGATGATGGCGATGGTTGGTTCTTATTTATGACCTCAAATTTGATGGAAACATCTTCATCTACTAACTGAAAACAAATGAGACACTAAAGTCATCATTTTATCTCTTAAATTGGTTTGTTTCTGTGTCACTCAAAAAGTTAAAAGTGTTGAAATCCACACACACACACACACACACACGCATATATATATATATATATATATATATATATATATATATATATATATATATATATATATATAATTACACACACATACATACACATACACAAGAATGCAACCCCGTACACAAATACGAAAACCAACTACATACACATTTTATAGATATAGTTACATACTTGCGATATTTCATCATCTAATCCACTTAAGACCTTTCTCAAATATTCTCCATTAACATCCCGACAATAACCTTGTACATCTCGCCGTACTCGATCTTTGTCCACAATACAAACACGTTCTACTCTTGGCACATAAACAACGGCCAGCCATCTAACACTGTAAGATTATTTATTTTGGCAACAAGTATGTTAAGTAATGTGAAATGTGAGAAAATAGATTACCAAATGTAAACAAAAAGTTCAGATAAAAAAGGAACTAACCTCAGAGTGACTCACCTTTAGGTAGGTGGAGAGTGGAGATTTATTTGTAAACTCAAAAGTAATCACTCATTTACCTGACAACATTCTCAGATACAGCTTCCGGATAGCCACTAGCAATCTTGATATCTCCAGGAAGAAATACATTTGATATGATGTTTCCTTTGTCTTTCCATCTATAATATATAAACCGTCTGTTAAACAGGTCATTCTGACCTCACTTTTGATGTTCCATTTCCTAAATTAATTAATTATACTTTCTACTATGAAATAGTTGCCAGGCAAATTTCCACGTAATGAATCTTACTACGTCATATTTACATGGCCAATAATAAATATGTGAATTGAAACAATCTCAATTCAAAATATGAATGTGTTACAAATAAAGAAATATAGATTGAAAACACCGAAACGTAAATAAGAAACCATTATGTCGAATACTTTTTGCGAAAACGTATTAGAATTGTGTTTTCTATAGGTTACATCAGATAGTAAATACATCGTACTATCCAGGTTTACATTTTGGATCAGCCTACATGTATGTTAATACGATTTGTGCTGAAATAAATTGATTTCCCTATGAGAAACAATGGCAATTTATCTTCTTACCTGAGTTGAATGGAATCACATAATTCAGCTGGGTTGTTCCTGGAGTAATCATTGAGAAGTTCTAAAGTACTAGTTATTACGGAAGGCTCTATTTGGGCAACCTACGTGATAAAGATTTACCGTCATCATAATTATCAATGACAAATAGAATGACAATGCTTATATAATAAAATACCAAAATTAGGCATATCATTCCAAAGCGCTGTACATAGGTTATTATATACATAGTATCAACATTATCAGTAGATGGCATCGAATGGAATATCAAATAGACAAGTTTTCAAATTGGATATGAAATGTCCTAAGATTGAAACAGATATCTTGTATTCTTGGAAGTGATTCCATGCATTTGCTCAATTTCCACTAAAAGCAGCATCACCGTATGATTTGAGTATGATCTTTGGGATCTTTAGTAGAGTTCCAGATTATCTTACCTCAGTCGCCAACCAGACTGTTTCAATTTTACTAATTCACGTATATAATTTGGGGTTAAGCCATGAACCTCTTTGTGTGTGGTCAATAGTATCGTGAATAAAATACGTTGTGCCACTGGTAATCAATGGAGACGTTTAAGTACAGGCTGTATGTGATTGTACTTGTGGGTATTTGTCGTCAGTAGTGCAATACAATTCAAATAGATAGATATTATCGTTATAAAAATACCATTAGTATCATCTTAATTATCAAAATTATCATCATCACCACAATTCTACCACTGTAATTGAAATATGTATATTAATATTGTTATATATATATATATATATATATATATATATATATCTTACTTGGTCTATAGATAATCCATATATACTCATCAACACACCCTTGTTTGTCTCTTCTGGGTTTACTGTAAATTAGTAGATGGTGTATCAAATTGAAACAAGTGGTAAAACTATAGTTAATTAATAAATATACCTTTATAGGAATACTTACTAGAACAATGGACGATGTTACAAATGTTTGTTTGAACTAAATCTCCAACACAAATTGGCTTCAAACATATTCTAGTCCTTATTTGGATACCATAGTCACAGGATTTAGAACATTGTCCAAACTGACTCCAAGGTCCATAATGTTGTTCTGAAAATGATCGATTTATTTTGAACTAATATTTATTGTTATACTTTAATTGTTGTATTTATTCTTTACCATAGAAGTAGCTATAGCATCAGTGAGTTATGTTTTAATTAAGGGCGTATGGTGTTTACACATGTTCACAAGCCTTTGATACTTTCTTTTACATTTGATGTTTTATGAATGGTAGCATCATCCGCTCACCTCTAGAACATACGACATCACCAGTCTTCCTTTCATAACACTTTCCTTCTTTCACACATGTGTCGGCCTAGAAAAGTAGCTAGATATTAATAACCATATAAAATATTAATGACTGACATCTTCTAATAATGTTTCATTGAAATAGAACAAAGAAAAGTAAATAATGATTATATATACCCGAGACTTTAAGATGTTTTGTTTAAGACATTCATCCCAAATTTGAGAAGAATCTCCAATAATTCTCTCTGGAGCTGAGGGATCCGATTCTTTGAATATTTTACCATCATTACTCAGAGAGATGTTATATGTAAAATGTTCTATATCTGGTAATCTACATGTCACAATTCCAAAACCTTGAGTTATGCCTTTATGTATTATCTCGTAAACAGAACCGTTGTTATGCTGAAATTAGACGTTTATTGTAGTCACTTATTTAAAAACTGTTTGATTTATTTATAGCTTGTAAATATAAAATATTATTATTATTATTATTAGATAGACGGCTACCAGTTTATCTATATGTTTCCATTACCCTATTTAGGGAGATTTACCATCAAATGATAACATAGTATACTTTTATATCCTTACTTTGATTGTGACCTTACAGAACACATCGCTCGTTGTCACGATGTTGTCAGCTTGTAATCGTACACTTCTACATGGTCTTTCTGCTCTATCACAGAACATTGGTTCTAGATATTGTACATTTGATGGAGGTGTTCCTGATAATAAAGAACAATCTTCTCCAAGATAGCCTACAATAGATGGAAGATAGATATATGATATCAACAAAGATTAAGGATGTGTAGATACCATAATGCTCTTCTTGTTTTAATAATAATCATTTATCTTTGATATTCTCACCTGTGTCACATAGACAGCTGCCTTTATTACACACACCATGTCCATTACAGTCATTTATACATGTCACATTTAAGAAGCTAAAGAATATTGTCGCAAAAGACGGATCAGAAAGTGGATCTTCTGGATCAGTTACATAATTTGCGGCTTCATTTAACATGTTAACACGACAAGATTCCTGGAATGAGCTCACTGTATCCATGGCAAAGGAAACATCACCGGTAGCCTAAAAATGGTGTAAACATAATGCAAAATATGTTTTATATATATATATATATATATATATATATATATATATATATATATATATATATATATATATATATATATATAGTGAGAATCCGTTAAAACGAACATAGTTTATCCAGCAAATACACCTTCCGACACATTATTGAATGTTCGCGTCTGACTAAGTAAGTTTAAGAAAACTTTGATGCGTCAGATATCTCATTGCAACGATTAATCTATTCAAATAACAGCAACATTATACTAATTAACAAAAGTATCATCGTTAGCATAAATGTGTTAAACATCAAACACAGTCGGTGATAGGTTTCTAGTCAAACATGAACACAGAGAAATCTAATTGCAATGAAAGAAAGCATGATGTTATAATAATGATATATTTAACTAATTACCATATATCCTTAGAAATATGCGTCAATAAATCACCCCATCACAAAGATAAAGTCACAACAGTTATCTAATTTATATGTTATTATCATCCACTTTACCTGTCCCCGTGTTTTATTATCTTGAAGTTATTTCTCATCCGTTTCACTCTTGACACAGCAGACATATAGAATATGTGTGTATGTGTGTGTATGTGTGTTTGTGTGATGAGAATGTATGTGCGTGCGTGTGTTTGCGCACGTATGCGCATGTGTGTGAAATTTATCTGAATTTGCTTATTATGATGTAAATATATTTGAATCGTTGTTTTCTTTTCTACCAAAGCAGGAGGAAATGTCAGATATTGTTTTAAAATTTTTCTTTACCTAAATTCGTGTTAAAAAAATTAATTACCTATCGCTAATTTGTTTATCTTACCTGAATATCAAATACACAATTTTTCAAGATGTTTTGTGTCTGTTCTTCAGTAATAATCGATTTACAGATTTTATAACTCGGAGATCCAGACAAAGTATCCAGACAATGATTTCTCGCCATTTCTTCTGTTATGCCATATGTACCCCATGTCGGTGGTCCAGGATAAGGTGTATAAGAATCTGAAACTGTCGGTGGCTCATAATCAACAACATTATCTGTATAGATCTCATCGTCTACATCTCGTTTTGTACGAGGACGTTTTCTGTTGTTTGTGAGGACAAATCGTGGGATGAGTAAAGTGACCGGAAATGATGGAATCATGTGACGTAATAATTTGTCATCAAGACCACAAACTGTGGTGTCAGATGTTTCTCCTCCAATGATGGTATCATCACACTGACAAAAGTCATCTGGTGGTTCAAACGTTGTATTGGGACAATTAAAGTAACTGTCATCAGCAGTTTTTAACTCATATATATATATATATATATATATATATATATATATATATGCGTGCGTGCGTGCGTGCGTGCGTGCGTGCGTGTATGCCCACAAGTGTGTCATATTTTAGTAAATAGTATAAGAAATTAAAATTTTATACAGTGACCTATTGTTATTTATTTGATTTACGATTTCAAACAAACCTATAATGTGTTTTAAATTCACTTTCAGAGAACGATTGATTTATAATCGTAAAATCATTCGATTTATCGTCATCAAATGATCCACATAATCCAGCAGTGTTCTTGTATAAGTTTGGGGGAACCTCAATGTAGATGTTTAGATAGTGACCACAATGTATCACCTTGACTGTAACTCCAGAAGAAGTGCGAATCTGTTAAATATTTAAAACGGTTAGTTAAAAATAACTGGTTAATATGTACTCAACATAATACAAACATAGTAATGTCAGATTTATTTGTGAGCATTCATGCATGCCCATATAACTAGTTCTGTTTTTGCGTGTAAGCTTTTTTTACACAGAGATGTATATATTTGTTGTGTTCACATATAAAGCGAATGATTATAGTCTTAACAGATCAATAGTAAATTATATTTTTCTATCTCAAGACAGTAACATTCTGTAATAATAAATATGAGGTTACATTGCTTTCTAACGTCAAATTATATGCCATTTAATATATTATTATGAATACGTACAAATAATATGTTAGAGCCATCAGTTGTCACTTTAGTACGTTTACGTTTAGGGTTATTACAGGTGATAGGTTCTTTCTGAGGTGTTCTTATTATGGTTATCTCTCCTCCGTCATTTACTGCTACTCCAACGTTCCACAAATGAGATATATCCGTTTGTATCTAAATAAATAGAATGTACTGTGAGTCGATGAAGTTTGGTGCATTTAATTGTGACAACATTGCAGCTTAAACATCAACATTATATAAATATTAAAGATGAAATCAGTTAAAAGTTTATGAGACATGATTTGTTAGTTTTTATAATTACAACATTTAATACAACTAAATTGACATATTTTCTGCTCTCCCTTATTTATTTTTTCACTACAAAAACAGGAGCTAGGTGTCGCTGCATATTATTTATGTTGTTGTAAAAATGGCCTTGAACACCCAGTTTTAGAAATAGATTTTAACATTTAAGAGCTACAAAGTAGAGTTTAACACACTAATAACAACTTCCATAACACTTGGGTTAAAACAATGATACTCTGTAATAACATTTGATTGTGTAGGCATTGTCTCATTAACAACAAAAGAGTATAGAAATATATACATCTCCTGTCACCATTAATATATTGATATTTATGAGTAAAAAGCTGCATATTCCATAGGCCATTGGGAAATTCTTTAATATCAACAGCAGTAATTGTTTCTCATGTAAAGTCACAATTTTCTATTAAATTCGATGTTGGCTTATAGCATTTATTTCAGCACAAATTAGATTGAGTGGGAAATATAATCAGATACCTCTCTTAATTAGCCGAATGTGATTGTTTTCACAATAAGATGTGCCATATAACAGGGATTTGAAATATTCTATATAAGACGCAATAGGTCCATAGACTATTTAAACAAATACATGTTGTTGCCTGAATGGTCTTAAACACACTGTTCTCTTAAGGTTATAACAGACAGCCAATTATTGCTATGTACCAAGATTAGTCACATCATTGCTTTTGGCAATAAACGATGACGTAATAGTTCCCAAATTAAGATTATCATAATATGGCGAAGCTAACTAAATAACATATATCCTATCCTCAGTTGCTTTTACTCATTCATAGCCGTATTTCAATATTCTGAATCCGTAAGAGAAGTAAAAGAGCGTTTTTCATTTACTGGATCTGATAATATATATATATTTAAATCTGCGAATTGAGTTGATTTATTTAGTCTTGACACAGATCGTACTTCGAACATATGGTCGAGGGCCGTTAGTTGAGGATGTAACAAGTCAAAAACATATCGGGATCAGTCGTACTCAAACGTACAGAATGAAGCCTGACATATAGCTGCATAACATCGACAGTGACATAAATCACAACAGCGATGCAGAATAATCCCAAGAGGGAGTCAAAATATTGGAAATGTAAAAGGAACAAGAACTCCATGTAATGACACAACAGTGAATAAACATAAGACATCAAATAAAATGCAATGAATTAGACCCAAATAAAAATGTACCTGACATATGAAATATATCTTCCAGTAGAAAGGTATAAATTATTGTCAATTCTTTGAGATGGAGAAAATAACATATATAAATAACATATATTGATTACCTGAAGTCATAACATAATTAAATCCTAGACAAAGAAGCTAACTAACCTTCAATTTAGCTTTTTTACTGTCAAAAAGGAAATATATCCCATGTTTTCCAGTATCTTCATATACATCATACTGACTGCAAAGATAAAACAATAAAGATGATTAAAATTAAAACGCTCTGTATATTAAGTATATTATTAATCACAGACAAAATTAACTTCATTTTTATGTCAATGTGGATATCTTTCAATTTAACGTGGACCAAGTCCAATATGATGTATAATATGTGGGATAGGTTTAGCTAAAACACAATTTTTATTGCTTAATGCTGATCATATCGTTTCTTACTGACGATTACTAGCCACAACCATTGTGATTCGCTTTTTGTTTTTGCTTGGCGGCTTAGGGACTGGTGAGACATTACACATGTCTCAGCAAGAAAAGTCGCCACTCTGGATTCAGTCCCCTGAAGAAACGTCCAGAGTTTGAATTCACGGTTCGAGATTATCTGTGCCTGTGCCTTATTATACACAGCTAAAACATACACACACACACACACACACACACACAACACACACACACACACACACTAAAATACATACACACACGCAAATACACACACGCAAATACACACACACACACGCACGCACGCACGCACACACACGAAAATATTTTACTGTTTGAGTTTATTAGCTTTGTTATGTATAATGTAGAATCTATATTGTTGTCCTCTTATGTGGTCTGGCGAAACGACCTATTAATTCATACAATGCTGCTGGATGGATTTATACTCCTGGAGTCATTTGTTACTCCGGCAGGCATCTCCGTGGGTATTAAGCTGCGGACAGAGTTTTTTCCCATATTATGAGTAATTAGATTACACTGATATAGGAAATTTGTTAAATGTATAGCTATTATAATCCCGACGTGTCATTCGCAGTATCGGAGATCTGCCTGAAATCCGCTGTTCTCGACCATGGGTCAAATAGATTAAGTGGATAGGCGCTTTAATTTAGATCCCACCACACCTAACTGCATATACTTAGGGACGCTAAATTAAGCGTGAATGAACGTTCCCTTAGTGATGAACGGAAACATATGAGGGTTAGCTGTTAGGTTCGAGTAAATCGTAGTATTTACTCAGGTTTGAGACGATATTTCGTTCTAGTCCAGTAATAATCCATTGTGCGGTATTGCTACTTTGTTTTTATTTTAGTTTAATCGCTTTAGTGAGTCCATACTGTGTTAGTGTACATTCTCTTTGTTATGAACAAACTGTAATGTTGTTAACACGCAGAGGCTATATATAGGGCTTGAATTTTCACTTAAGTTAGAGAAGAACTTCGACGCCAGACCAGTCGGACGTGTATTGATACATAGTTCATATAGATAGGATTTATTCAGTTATTCGAACCCAGGGACTGGTGAGACATTACACATGTCTCAGCAAGAAAAGTCGCCACTCTGGATTCAGTCCCCTGAAGAAACGTCCAGAGTTTGAATTCACGGTTCGAGATTCTCTGTGCCTGTGCCTTATTATACACACTAACACACACACACACACATATATATATATATATATATATATATATATATATATATATATATATATATATACAGAATGTATTACATATGTAGTTTTTGTTTATTTATTTTAATTTATATTCGTCACAAATAATAGAAGGACTAGAAATTTATTTGAAATCAATGAAATAAATACATATAATGTGAAACAGATTAAATGCATCTAACAGAGACTGTACCAACGCTTTACTTAGCCAGCATGTTTCCCAGATTAATCTGGAGCTGACGAGTCTGCCGGCGAACACGCTTGGCTGGTGGTTCACCACGCTCACCATGCATCAGCAATGTTGCCATCTGGGCCTGATCTTTCCGGATACTATCAATAGCTCTCCAGATGGTCGGGTGACTGTGTCTTACCAGCTTCGGTGGATGCGAATTGGAGGAATAGTCCCATCTGGACGTTGTGGTGGCTGTATCTGACAATAGGATCCAAAAACATATGTGTTGTCAAAATATTGCA
>JAODUP010001525.1:0-45846 GCA_025642065.1 Paralvinella palmiformis
TGCTGCTTTGTTAGGAAGGATCACCCATTCACTAACATACAACGACAGCCACGCCCGCACGCGCACACACAGTATATATATATATATATATATATATATATACAAGACCTGTTGTAAACCAATAGTGTCTGATTATAATAGTGAATCAAAAACTGTATCCTCTTTCATAGATAACCACTAAAACATTTTGCTATGAATCGCCCTTCTATTAAATGTAACACGATCTTGTAGAATAAACAAGTTTTAACTTTGCCTTATAATTGCCTGGTTATTACATTAGACGTTGAAAGCATGTATACTAATATAAATCACAGGAAGGGGTTGCAAGCAGTCCTGGAAGTAATAGGAAAGTATCCCGTATATGTTTCTAAAGATTTTAATACACCGGAACCACCCATTAAATTAAATTAATTTAAATCTTCTATCTGTATTAATCCAGTCAATTATTCAGATACCACTATATTCAACTTGTTGACCAGGGTATTGTTTTTTAACTAACCGATATTCATCAGATGTTAAACAAACATCCTTTCCATCCTAAACATACAGATGAAGATGAAGATTAGTTCTATAATCTGTCCAATTACATAGAGGATAAATATATTTTTAGTTGTATCGTGATATACTTACAATGCTTATTGAGTCACGTATAAACTATAGTGGATGAATGTATTTTTCTTTCGGTCTCTTAATCCGTAACACTTCAACGCTTATTAAATAATATTTAGTTGAATATTTTGCTTACTTTATGTTCTGCTAATATTTGTCGATTAAGCAAGGGGGACGTTAGGGAACATCTTTGTTGACTTTAATTCAGTACTTAAGCGTTATATGGTATTTTGTTAATATCGTAGAGCTTTGTTATTCTTCGGCGGAGACCGTATTAACTCCGGTAACGTAGCGATATATCATACCTAAATTATGTTACTTTAATATTAAAACTTAGAATAATTTTAATATGAAGTTATCCTCATAATGTCGTAATTTGCCATTGAATGGAATCTGGTGATGAAATGTGGCAAGCGTGTTATAAATAGAAAATATATCGCAGCAAATTAACTGCATTTTTCATGGAATTGGGATACCGGATTATTGCAGCGTGGAGAAATATGTTGTACCACGAGCATATCAACTACCCAACTAACAGTATGAAACAATCAATACTGACGAGTTTGTAATCTATTTATATACATTTCATGTCACCAGAGAAATCAAACTAAATACACTGAGCAATGGCACATTTATTGTTCTCTTCGGTAAAGCAGCACTTATTTCTAAATATATATTTACTGTAAAATTAACTTTCTTTCTATTTCTTACTTGGGGTCGCATCGCTCAAATATCGACTTTTCTACTGCTGCTATTATCCAATTTAATGTTATTTACAAAAGTTCAAAGTGATGTTAGCTGTTTGACAGTGTGTAGGATTTACCTAGCTCAGCAACTAAGTTGTTTTTAAGTTACTATGACTGGTGATTCATGATTTAACCAAGATTTTAACTACTGTAGCATTCACGACATCTAAGCTTAAAAATGTAAGGCTAAATAATAATAATAATAATAATAATAATAATTTAATAAACAAAATGTCTATAGCGCTAATATCTTCGAATATAATCGCACCTAATACAGGGGTTGGGCAAACTCATAATCAGCATGACATTTGCATCAACAATACTTCCAAATGTACGGAATTTACAGAAAATGACACCACCCGACTACTTAGCCAGAAATGTAGCGAAAATAAAATATAACACTTGAATCATGCTGTAGCTAAACAAAATTATATAGCTTGATTGTAGTATGGTAAAAGATTAATTAATTATAGGAATAATTCATTGATATTTCAAATGGTGACGGAAAAAAACTAAGCTATTTGATGATTTAACATGTTCAGAGAATGAATTCCAAAGAGTAAGGACAGCAACTTGAAAAGCACGAGTCCCAGCAGGATTATGAAAACGATAACATAGTTCAAACAGTACCGAAGCTATGACGTGCTATTGCGGTCTGCTTCAGCGCAGATGTCAGTCTTTTAATAGCAATTAAGCTAAACAGTTTTAATAATAGTCGCTTCGTGATGCCTGCCCGTTGTAAAAACTGATCTTTGAAGACAGTGACAATTGGGTTATATAGTTTATATAGTATTGCTTCGAAGAAAGACACAGTAATTGAAAGATAGCTATAAATAGGGCTGCTTAAATACTTAATGTAAACATTGTCACTACTGCCGTGATCTGAATTGGGTGTTCTACTCCCAAACTCCGCGCCTGTAGGTGATTCGTATTTTGATTTTGCTTGGCGGCTTAGGGACATTACACATGTCTCAGCAAGAAAAGTCGCCACTCTGGATTTAATTTTTAGATTAATGTATGTATAGTTGTATTTGTATTTAGATTTATGGAGGTAGGTATCGAAGGATGTTTAGATATGTTGATGCTCTGTGCCTGTTGCCTCTTTATATGTACCCTAAAACACACACACACATTTGAGACTTGAGACATAATCATTCATTATCTTACTCATAATATCTAGAAAATAGATTTATGAGATTGCATAGCCAAACACAGTCAACTTTCTCCTGGTTTAATCCTGAGTTAATCTTGTTGAAACCAACTCAAATCACCTCAACATTTGGATATGTGTGTAATAATTCAACAAGCTTGATGTATATTATATCAGGATGTGTACTGCCTCAATGGCCTCATGGGTAGAGTGTGTGCCTATTTACCCGTGATTATGGTAATGTTGTACGAAAGGTCGGGGGTTCAACATCTTTTTCTTTAATTTCAGACTATCGTTATATATTTATATCAATTTACCATTTTATCTTTGACTTATCTAACTACATGTACGTACTTATTTATTCTCGTTACTGGTTACACCTTAGAAAGAGTACACAAACATAGGTATGAGTCAGGCTCGAACCCTAACCTAGGGGTTTGTAGTGCGGTACTCTAACCGCTGTGCTATTGAATCACACGAAAGAGTAATTAAAAATTCAAAGAGTCATGGAAAAAACAAACTGAATTACATAAAGATAACTGTTATTAAATCATATGACAAGTTAATATAATTCTCTATGTTCATTCAACTCACGTTTATACATAATAAAACCCCCCCAGAAAGATCGTCAAATTTATTTGAAGACAAATATGTCAGTAATTAGTAGAACCCTATTGGAGGAGAGGGGGTGTTTTTTCGGAGCAATGGCCGCTTACGATATATATGAATAGTTTCGATTATAATATGTTAAAGTAAAATGACATAATAAAATACAATTCTACACACACACATAGACACATAGACGTACACACATAGACACACACACGTAGACAAAAAAAGGTACACATATAGACGTAGACACACACACGTAGACACACACGTACACAAAAGACAAAAAAGGACACACACACACACACACCCACGTACACACACGTACACACAGACAAAAAAAGTACACAGACGTACACGCGTACACACACACACGCACACGTTGACACACACACGTACACACATGGACAAAAAAGAACACACATAAGACGTACACATACACACACGTAGACACAAAGGCACATATTACCCACACACACGTACACACATAGACAGGGAATCTTAGAAATACACACGGATGCATACATAGAAGCTCACGGATGCACACATATACACCTACGCACAAATACATAGAAAAATGAAGGTACACAGCCATAGAAGCACGTGTCAGTATACAAACCGGCACAAAGAAGCAGACTATATACATACATAAACAATTGCTGACACATACGCACACAGACGTGGACTGAAAGTTAGAAATAGATATATTGTTTTTTATTTCGATTTTCTGTACTAAATGATAAATTTGAAGGCGAAATAGCTATAGTCCAAAATCGTATTGATAAAGTGAATGCTGAAAACGAGAGTCTCAGGGTTTTGGTAAGAAAAGTGCCCCCCCCCCACCCCCCCCAAAAATGGAATCTTACAAGATAAATAACCTCTCTGGAAACTGAAGAGTACAAAAGTCGTCTTCAGTTTATAAATGTTCCTGATAGATAACGAGAAAACACTATAAATGTAATAGATAATCTTCTAATGTACTTTATATACATACACGCTTTCCTGTGGGTTTGACATATTTTAGCAATTTTCTCTGTGTTTTTGCTATCTGTGTAAAATTCTTATAGACATTATTGCCTATGAAGATCTGGAGAAGAGAATTGTCATATTTGTGTATTTAATACTACTCTACTACTACGGAATTGCCGTTCTATATATTAACATTTTCAAATCAGACCCAATGTCTGCTATACAAACTATAATTATAATATAGGGTTTTATTAATGACAAGGAGACTAAAGTTAGCCTTGAATGTCATAGTACAGACTGGACATAACTGGACCTAGGAAAGATAATTCTATTCCCACAAACAACTATGGTGAATTATATATACAACTAAACTTGTTATATAAAACACACCAACCACACGAGCTGTGTCCAATGCCACCGCTCGAGATGCGATGCAGTGTTTCTATTCCTGAAACAGATGTACATGCTTTAAGAGCGTACCGTGTCTGCTACAGTCATTTAAATGCTGATTGGCTAAGTCTGTGTGTGTAGCCGGTGACCAGCCACCTAGGTTGCTGCGATGATCATACATCTTAAACAGGGGTGGGATTACACATACTGTCCGCGGTATATGTGATATCTACTATCTATATAGTAACATGTATACACACACACACACACACACACACACATATATATATATATATATATATATATATACATATCATAAGCAATTACATATCATAATTGATTCAGTATTACCACAATTAATATAAATTCAATACCACTCCACAACATATATAACAAATATGCATGTTGATTCAGTAAAACATTTTCAACATAGAAATAAAACTGAATATCAAGCAAACCATTGACCAACTTTTGTTTCACTAGTTCCTGCCAACCTTAACATATATCAATGCTATATATACTGAATTTTTCTTCTTTCTGTGTGTTATATTGTGTATCTCTGTTGGAAAATTATTTTATTTTGATTTTCCACATGCTTTACCCAACCCTAGTACTTATTAAAGGTCTAACCAATGCAAATTATTGGTCAAGTTTTATGTTTCTTTTAATTACACAAACAAATGTACACACATAGAAAATGTTTTCCTTTGTCTCACCCATTTTATTTGCATGGTGAATTAAAAAGATTCATAAAAAGTAGGAATAAATGTTCAGATCATATTAGTATGTGCATTGACAGATCAAGGAATCAATTAATGGGCAAACACAAAAAAAGATTAATGGGCAAACATGAAAAATCAATTAAAATGTGGCAAGTGATCTCATAGACTTATAATGAGTGACTACTTATAATTAGTAAAGGAGCACATACAAACCATTACATTGATGCTATGCTGGCCTTTGCGATTAACAAAAGAATATTCATCCATTGCTTACCCTTTTATTTTAAGGCCTTTGGGAAACCTCTAATGGCATAGAATTATGTTGCAATCAGCCTGTTGCCTGAAATGAGCTATTATAATTTTATTTGAAATGAATTTGAACAATAAACATGTTGAACTTTAAAATAGACTAGCATGTGAAAGGTTAATTTAAGATTCGGATGAGAACATGCTGATTAGGACCTCAAACTATGATCTCTGCAACATGTGTGTGTATGTGTGCGCGTGCGTGGCATTACACCATAAGATAAAATGTTCATACATGTACTCTGGTACTGTAGAATATCTTACGTATTATTTACAGGGTAACATATTTCAGCTGGTGCCTTTGTGCAGAGGAATTGGCAGACTGCCTTAATGCATATATGTACTGTGCTTCGGCTCACTCCGTGGATGCAAGACTGTTCAGACAGAAAACCACCCTGGCTGAAAATCTTACTGCAATCAACACCTGCAAGAATTATAAAATATTTTATTAATACATATTACAAATGTTGATACATATCCACAATTGAATTTGTACATTTATATTTATTAAATATTTAACTATGTATGTTATATAGCATAAGCTGTTAAATGCACATATATTGTATAAGTTAAAAATACTGATAATGAATTTGTATATTATTAAATTTCTCTATTAAATATTTAATTTATATATGCTATATTTTATATTGTTGAAATTTCTGAGTATTTAAATATAATATTTAAGCTTGTAAATAAATATCATAAAGTTACATGGGTATGAGAGAGTGTGTGTATAAATATTAATGCAACTGAAGGACTGTTTTGAAATTTCTGTTAATTCTAATAGTTTTCTTTTTATTGATTACAAAATAATTCCAGTCAATTAATACAATATATTTAATATTGGAATTTGTTGTGCACATATTAAGAAATTAAAAGAAACTAATCCACAAAGAAATACAAATCTAGTTACAACTAAATATATTCACATTCATTTGTTTATATAGGTGTAGTCAGCACACATTAGTCATTATCTTTCATCGATGCAGTCTGCACTGCACAACTCAAAGTGTTTTCATCAAAATGAATTAACACAAAATTAAAGGTTAATATTTTAGATGTTTCTGAATAGCACTTAAGATGTTTCATAACAACAGAAAATCCAGTTTTAGGTGTTGCTATACTTCTATATTACTAGATGTCTTTCCTCAATAAATCACAGAAAATTAGCCCTTTGCTGC
Source organism: Paralvinella palmiformis (assembly GCA_025642065.1). Taxonomy (NCBI): domain Eukaryota; kingdom Metazoa; phylum Annelida; class Polychaeta; order Terebellida; family Alvinellidae; genus Paralvinella; species Paralvinella palmiformis. Next base: position 6,683 of record JAODUP010001525.1, read on the forward strand.
TTTGGCTTTGATATCAATTGTTCATCCGAGCGCCCCCCCCCCTCAGTCATTTGCTGCGTAGGCCACATCACGGGAATTAAATCATTTTCTTCGCACATAAAGTGTATATGCTATAGATAAAATTATTACATTGTAGTCTAAATGACATACCTCCGTTTTGGGTGTCAAAGCTCTTGATCTACCACTGCGATACGAAAATGCGCTTCGGGCAAATTCTTCTGCTAAATTCTCAGTGAAATGACAGTTCAGTCTACAGTCCGAAATCAAATCGACATAATATTTCTCGAAAAACTCTCTCTTCTTAAGCGACGATAATTCCTGACATTCAGTGCCATTTTTTCCATAAAGACCAAAATAGGGACACCCTAAAAGAGGTCCTTAAGTTATCGAATTGTAGGACATTATTAAGAGCAATTTTAAAGTAAAAGATCTTAGTGAAACGTAACATAACAATTTTTAGGTCAAATATATTTTAGGATAAAATTAAGGTCTAAAATATGAGATAAAGACGACTTTAAATCTTAGTAAACGATTCCCTGGTCATATACAACTATTTACGCGGCATCGCCACCCGTATGGGCGTTTGACATTATTTTGGTGATGGAGTTAAACGCCTGACGTTTATCAATAAAGCCATACACGCACGAACGCACGCACGCACACACGCACACACACACACAGAGCACAGATCAACAACTTAACTATCTATCAGTCTAAATTCCAGTCGTCCCTACGTACATTATTGGCTAATTTGTCATCGACGACCAGTGGAACCCATCAAAAAACTGTAACACGGTCCAGCCCCGATCATGACGATGACGATGACGACGAGAAATCATTAATTCGATGGTAGATCATCGGAATTCAAGGCTGCCTCGCCAATCCTCGGTGATGGTGCGCGCGTGCACTCGTGCGCGCTCCGGCTCGCGATGTCTGTTGCTATTGAACACAGACCCCGGCACGCTCGTCGAGCCCTTTAACAGACGATGGACAATGGACGTCCATTTCTGGATCTCTGTATTTGGTCGCCGTTTGTCTGTACGTACGTGTGTTTTTGTGTTTATTTTCACGTCCGTCGTTTTTATCGGGTTTAGTCGTTTCTTAGTCGTTTCGTTTTGGGCGGGAAGCGCTTTGATTGGCAAGTTCTTCTTTCATTCGTCCTAGGTCGGTGTGATAATCTCGGTTTCATCCTTTCAGTCGCTAGTTAAAACTATTAAGTTCAATAAATAACGAATAGGGTTTTAATGTTGTGGTCGATTCTCCCTGCCTGGTCGAACCTCCTCACTTTTCCTATATCTTTTTGAAACAATAAATCGAAATACTACTAAATACTACCTATAACTAGATCAATCAACGACCTTGTAACAATCCATTGGAAAGATGGTGACTCATGCTGGTGCTGACAGTGACATGTCTGTTGTTTACTTTTCACTGACGATTAACGACAAAAATAAAACAATAAAGGCCGAAACAAGCACAACTATTGGAGAGATTGGCAAATCTCAACTAACGGAACGCTATGTTATACAAAACACTGTCGTATTTTTTTCGACCGACCCAATGTTTTCAGTAAAAAAAATTATTGTCCCGATCCACCTACCCTGATTTGCTGGAGGAAAAATTTCCATAAAACAAGTATTAAAAAACCAATGGCCTTACACATAAATATTAGTAGCTAAAGTTGCACCATTTAACATTGAAGAGGTGGCTGATTGCTAGAGGCTTGGCGCCAGTATATGGCTGCTCGGTTGCTTCAAAATAACACTGGCGCCCGCTATCCAGTCTTTAATATAGGTCAGTGACGTCCACACGACCTCTACATAACTGGATTGATAGTACGGCATCCCTAGCAGCCCCTACCCGATTGTAGTAGTTCTAAATCCTGCCGACAGATGTCACTAGCGTTATTGGCAAGGTCTGTTAATGCCCATACTCGGCCGCGGAGTATCAGAACCGTGTGTGCTGGTGATAAAGAGCTGAGTACTGAGTGCACATGCGCCTATTTGGGTTTTTTTCGGACTCGGACATAAAGATCTGAATCCTACAGCCAAACAAGCGACAGCTTGGGGAAACTCCAGGAACTACAAATAAAGCGATGGCCTGAGAATAGACTTTGCCAGCTAGTGACATCTATCGGCAGGATTTAGAACTATTACAAACGGGTCGTAAAATCGCAGAGTTTCGATTACCCTTCCTTTTCAGTGCGCAGACGAGATTTGTTAGTATATTTTAATGATCATTGCCGGTGATAATACTCCACGAAGTCAGTAAAGGAAAATGAAAGGTAAGGTGATGTTTAATAAATTCCTATTCAAAGAAGACTGATATAGTAAACAGAATAGATTAAATTGGAAGTTCTACATCTATGTGGTAGTTCGCTGAACACATTTCCCGTGTACAAGCGAATTACGTATACGGTATAGGCAGTGGCTTTCCCATAGTGTTTCTTCAATACACATCTGTAGCCATTTATTAATACGAATTGGTTACGTAGCCGGCTCTCGATAGCGCCACGGGGAATCGATACCCCAGGCTGTCGCTGTAGCCTGTAGGGCACGGCCTCACGAGGGGGGGGGGCGAGTGTTCGGATCTTTATAATATTATCCTCCTCCGAGCATCCGAAACAAGCCAAAATCAGTGACCTGAAAGAAAACTTTTCAGGTTAATGGTTTCGATGCTTGTCTTCCTGCTCCGCGTCCGAGCACCAGAAAAACGCAGAGTTGGCGCATGCGCGTTGAGTGCTAGGGCCTTTAGCGGCAGCAAACAGGTTTCCGATACTCGGCTACTCAACAACGTCATATTATTAATTACATTGCTGAACATGAAAAGACAAGGCAGTAACGCCCTTTGTTCTTGAACATACAGCATCGGAACAATGTTTATCATTGTTAAATGACGTTGTTTCGTAGCTGAGCTTCGGAACCGAGGACTTACGCTATCGGTTACAGAGAGAAAACAGCCCTTTTATTAAGTTAGGAGAAAAACACTCACCGCCTCTTTCGGTAATTTGACGTGGCACCTTTTAGGCTGTTGTTACGTATCCGAGCATCGGAATCGTGTTCCTTGATGATAAAGGTCCGAACATTCAACATCTGAACCATACATCATCAATATTATTATAAATCTCAGCATGATCATTTTTTATCTGCTCGCATCATTTTCAGTGACGTGACGCAGTTGTAATTACTGCTACTAGCGTTTAATAAAGATATTATATTAAGTCTATTAATAGACATTATAATCAGATTAAAAAGAAAATCTGACATTTAAGAAATGCATTATTTTATGGTTCCCCCAGCCAAGGAAATATTATTTTCTACAGGTATAGTTTTATTAACTTTTTAAATTCTAAGTGGAGCTTTTCCAAAGGCATGCAGCATTTTTCGGTGAGATTTTCAGATTTTGTCAAATTCAGACATTTCCAGGACTGGGAAATTAATTTGTTATATTCCAGGATTTCTAGGATACCTGGAACCCTGATTAGTTGTAAAGCCGAACGGCTGTTCTATCGATCATCTATTTCTTTAATTTTCGTTTGTACCTCTTCAAAAGTATCAAAAGCATCTTCTACTTTCAACCCAAATATAACCACCACATGCTCGGCCGCCATATTTGACCTATAACGCAGAGATACAGGGTTCCAATGCTCGGATACGTAACCACTTCGCATCTTTTAGTACCACGTTGTATTGTGTGACACACGAAACATTTAATTAAACAAACGATCTTTGATAATGATGATTGGTGGCCTACGGTCATTGTGCACATGGTAGGCTAAATGGGCCGAGCGACCTCCAAGTGTAATGGGGCGAAGTGAAACATGAAACACGTTCAGATATGCCCACGCCGAGATTCGAACACGGGTGATAGTGATCTGTGGCCAAACACGCTACCGTTAGACCACGGGGCGCCCCGAAAGTGACCTTTGAGGAATCTGACAGAGTAGGATGTGACATGAGGTGTGGCGGAAGTGGAACGTATTTACACTAAACTTTAACCCTTTACCTCACAGGACTCATCGCTAGAACTCAATGTCGCCAAAGACCAGTTTCTTCTTCCAACTCTAAGTTACACTTTAGAGTCTACTCGGCGTGTGTTTGTTATGTTAGATGTGTCAAGTTTAATCAGCATTAGATCTACAACCATCTAAACTTGATGCTATAGAATTATGTATGCTTTATGGAATACAATAATTGACACACGAACTGGCAAAACACACAAAACGCGTCAATCCTTGGACGCAGTGACCAGATCCAGACACAGGATGTAATATAGAAGGTTAAAACATACTGGATTCGACTGATAGGCGAGTAGAAAGACAAACAGACTTGTTGACTGATTTTATGGTTTGTTAATAGCTTATTAATGAGCCTTATCACCCTGTCTTCAATCTGGATCACGTTTCTGGATCCATTCTTTGTCTATGCGTTCATTTCCAAGAATCGCTCTATGGTTAAATTGTATCAGCACCTGGTATTAATGTGTGTGTGTGTGTTTATTTTATTAAAAGTTGTTTTTTCCGATGTTCGGCTAGGCAACAACGTCCTTTTTAAGGGTTGCAATTCCAGTCAGTTGATGATTCCATCCCGATAGGTATAATAACATAGTCAGCGTTTTGTAATAATGACCTATCTGGGTCACTGTGTGACTATTTGATGAGACTATTGTGGTACGACTTCGCCTTTTGCGTATTTTGTGTCTTCGACTTAGAGCTACTCCAGAAGGATATCATAGAGTTCTATCGTTAGGGGAGGAGACAATGGTACTAGCAGTTCACAAAATATTGGATTGGGTCTCCCCGTTTCATACTCTATAATCAGGAAACAGGGACAACACGAAAGTATCACAAAAATGCCCCCTCTCTTGCCACTCACTGGGGAATTAATACAGAAAGATGTACCGTCTTTCTCCATAGATAATCCGCAGGTTTAGCACTTGAAAATGGTCCTAGAATTTCTAATGCGTATTATATACGGAAACATTAATGCTGGATACTCCCCCTCCCGAGTTTTTTGTTCAAAACCGGACGGGGGAAATCTAGAAAATGACGTCAGGGGCAGGTGTTTCCCGAACAATTTGGCGGGATTTTAGATTCTCTGGTCAACCTGAAGTATTGTTCGAATTTCTCCACATCAAATTATAGTTCAAATCTTCGGCATATTGCTAAATAAGAATTCTAAGGCGTAATAACAAGATATTGTTTTAATAAACAAATTTTAAGTATTTTTTGGAATTTATAATTTGTAAATCTGTTTTGGGGAGTAACTGACCCCTCCTACACACACACACACACACACACACATCTTTTTCTTCTTCTTTGCTATCTGTATTTCTGTTGTATTGCCATGCTATTAGCATGAGAAACCGAAAACGGATGGGAACGCACGTTCATCTGGAATCACACAAATCTGCATACCTCGTATATGGAATCCAAGCTTAACGATTTGGCTCTCCGCTCAAAACCTTTGCCGATCCCTGCTCTAGGATCAATATATGAGAAGTTTATGTTTATATTAACTTTATCACCAAGATCTCTTCTTGTTATGTGACCGACTGCTGACTGACGAGTGATGTGTTTGTAGCACATGATTTACCGATATCAGTTATTTAGTAATAATGTTTGTATATGGTTCAGCCAAGTCAGCGATAATTAGACCACGTGACCAGATGCATTTACTAGACAATAACGCTGACGGTACTGAGGGGAAATTCTCTTATATAGATCTACATATCTGGATTTTAAACGAATACATTTTAACCTTGACTTAAAACATCTACATGAGTTCGGAGTTTTGTAAGCTGGATGAGAATGATGTGACCAAGACTATAACTAGCTACCTGAACTTCCACGGGGACTCTTTAGTTAAGGCCGAGATCCGAGTCCCGGATCTTGGTACTTTTCACGGGGATGTATTTTTAAAATACCGTCAAATTTTTGGTCTGATTTTTTAAATTGTCAGTGATAACATGAAATATTGACGAATATAGAGACAATGATATCTCCCAATTACTTTATAAAACGTAAAAGTCGATAGACACTGTTGTTAAGTGTACAATATTGTGTACACAAATATATAGCCAGGTCACATGACATCTTAAAGGGGGGTGTACTATATTTATATATAGCTAGGTCACATGCTATCTTAAAGGGGTGTTATATATATATATATATATATATATATATTTCTGTCTATGTAAATTAAACATTAGTGTCAAGCCATCTTGTTTTGTACGATTGCTTCACAGTTTAGTAGTGTCAGTGAGACAGAGTTATTGGGAAGATGATCATAAAGAGGGAATGATATATATATATATATATATATATATATATATATCAGTTTTTAATTAGATAACTGTGATGTGGTTACATTAACGTTCATTTAGATGTTTTATATTTTCATCTGTTCTCACATTTTGGAGAAAATTATGATACGGTAAGTTGTCTTTCTATAGATAAATATAAATAACCCCCCCCGCCGTGATACTGAGGAGCTTTCCTAATCTCTAATGTCTGATATATCTCGGGGGGGGGGGTCACTTGTGGTACTGCGGGTGAATTTGGCATCAATTAAGTCATTGTGTGTTAGATATGTCCATCTTGGAAACATGACAATTTATTATGTTCGAGGCCTTTCTGAGAAATTGATTTTGTTTACCATTTGATGGCGCTCTGTGTGTGTGTGTGTGTGTGTGTTGTATGGGGGAGGATTGAAAGGACATAAAGCTAAGGCTTAGATTCCATATATGCTGCATGCGGTATCCGGCATGCGATTTGTGTGATTCCATATGTACGTGCGTTCACATGCGTTTTCAGTCTTTCATGCTAAAAATATGGCAATACAACAGAAATACAGATAGCAAAAACAAAACAGGTGTGTGTTTGTGTAGAGGGGGGTCAGTTACTCCCCCAAAACAGATTTTACACATTATAGATCTAAATTTAAAACAAAATACTTATAAAATTATTATTAAAACAATTTCCGGTCGTTACAGCCTTACAATACTTATTCAGCAATATGCCGAAGTTTTGAACTACGATTTGATGTGGAGAAATTCGAACAATACTTCAGGTTGACCAGATAATCTAAAATCAGGCCAAATTGTTCGGGAAACACCTGCCTCTGATGTCATATTCTGGATTCCCCCATCCGGCTTTTATTTTTTGTCGTACGAATCGCTACATCGAACGATTCAGTTTGCTGTATCCGCATCGGTACGCAGCCGCAGGACAAACGGCATGCCGCATCCGGACATATGGAATCGAGCAGGTCTGTTTACATGCTGTTCCATTTTTGCCGTAGCCGCAGGCCGCATACCGTGTATATGGAATCTCAACTTAAGTCTGTGATAACAGGATATTGTTTTAATAATGTGTAAAATCTGTTTTGGGGGAGTAACCCCCCCCCCACCCTACACAAACACACCTGCTGTTTTTTCTTTGCTAGATCTATATGTATTTCTTTTGTATTGCCATATTTTTAGCATGACAGACTGAAAACGCATGGGAGCGCACACATATTACACTAATCGCATGCCGATACTGCACACCGCATCATGCATGCCGCATACCGCATATGTTGAATCTAAGCCTTAGACAAACCTCCACTGGATATACCCACCCCTCCAACTAATTAATTAAGCTAGTTAAGATTCTATATACACAGTAATTTGCTAAAGATTTTCAAGCCAAGAACATGACTAATCAGCCCAATTTGCAACTCTGTTGGAAATGGAGCAACATAACTTTCACTGATTGCCACTGCATATAAATCTATGAAATTAAAAAAGCTAATAAACCAAACAAAAAATGCTGGTGGGTGCATGACATAAACAGGAACCAGCTTTAATGAGGAGTATACTGCATACTCCAAAGGTAATCTTTGGATTGGGGTAAATACATAATGTTCCACGGGTGGCAGCACCTGTCATGATCCCTCACATGGATCATTCAGGGTATCCACAAGGGGTCAGCACCTGTCTTTTCCCTTCTGGAGAAGCCTAACAGGGACTCTTTCGGCCACTTCCTGTCAGCCAGTGCAAGGCATTGTTCACCATTTTTTTCCCTCCCACCATCCCAGTAATTATATGATTTAATATCTTTCTCTTAGTCTTTTATTAGCTTAGGTAGCTTGTTGGGGATTCCGTCATACTATCAGTTTATTATTATACTATGATCCAGTGTAAGGACTGTATCTCATTTACTGATATTCAATCTTTAAGTGTGGCTGCATATAACATTGTATGTTATGTAATGTTATTCATGCATAACTATGTATTTCAATAAACCCCCTTCTACCACACATGTGTGAGTTGCGTATTTACACAATCTGGATATATATATATATATATATATATATATATATATGCCCTATATAAAATGCCAACTTTCCACATTGATGGATGTGGGAGATATTTCTTTTGAACAAAAGAAATAAAACCATCTGTTTGGAAGGAAATGCTAGTCTTTGTTATTTGTCTTTGTATAATCATTGTCACAGTTATGCACAGAAGACAAAATTGTCAATTGTTGTTTTGTGCCACTTTTTCTCACATTTGGATTTCTGCAGAATCATTAAGATTTTCTGTTCTTCATTACGCCATTATGCCTGTACTCTGAAAACTACGATAAATCTGCCTTTCCCATCTTAGTTCCAAATGGTCCAGTTCTGACACTGTCTTAATAAATTACACGGTTTTATTGTGCATAGTATTAAGTTAGCTGTAGGTTGCATTTTGGGCGAAAGCGATTACTATTCAAATTTTCAAATGTTGGCAGCTATGCCATGTGCCTATTCTCATTATTTTACACTCTAAATAAGTGAAGTTCACTTACCTTTCATCATTTCTTCAATGTTGAAAATAATATTCGTCTAATGCTCATAGCGGTGTCCCTTTTCCATATTTCTCTTTTAATGTCAGTTTTGTTTGCAGTGATTTGCAATTGTTTTGAAGCTCTTTGCAGTGGAAGAAAATAAATGACAATTCTATGGCTTGATCAGTTAGTTGTGTCAAGAACTTTGTGAAAGAGTGTTAATATTGTAAATAGATAATATTCTGTGATATATATATATATATATATATATATATATATATATATAATGTCAGTGATAAAAGAGGGCTACAAAATACTGATATTTTATTTTAGCAAAGTATCACTGAAATGTTTCAGGTTTTTTGCCTTCTGTTCATAAAATGTTTCTTTATAAATATGTAAACCCAATACTGAAATTAAAGGATTTTCTGCAAATATCAGTAATTGTTTTACCTTATTTTGATGAAATTTAAATGCCTATGCAGCAAATTCCAGAGCTATTCCAGAATTTGTTTTTAATAAAATATTTTACACTTGTTTGATCTTGCACATGACACATACTTTTCTATTGAACTGTCAAAGCATTTGGCCAATTATCAGTACAAGATATATCCAAGTCAGAGACCATCTGATAAAGAAATACACTCTACTTGAACTAAACTTCATTTGTACAATTTGTCTTCTCTTTTTTTGTTCAGAATGAAGATACTGTGGCAATTCTACTGTCATAAAACAGTTAAAGAAGAGTGGAAGTATGACACTGCTGATGATAATAAATAAATTAGGAAGTAAGTAGACTTCTAGTGTAAATAGATAATTGAAAGATATAAATCTGAAGATGAAGTGAAATATACAACATTGATGAATATATGTTTATGACAGATACTGTATATACTCTTGTATAGGCTGCACTTATGTATAAACCTGCCAACTCTGATTACTACCATATATACTCGTGTATAGGCTGCACCAGGTTTTAGGACCAATAAACCCCCCTACAGTCAAACCCGGATATAAGCCTCACTAAAATGAACAAATTTATTCAAGACCCAAAAATTCATCATCATCACTATCTTCATTAAACATTTGTTGTATTTTTTCATGTGTCAGCATGTCATCGTACATCTCATCGCCTTCTTCGTTAGAGTCAGTGTCAGATTTGTCCTTATGTTCATCCCAATGTTCACCATCTTCTGTGCCATCTAAATCATTGCTGATAAAGCACTTTTTGAAAGATTTAGAAATGATGGCGGGGTCGATAGAGTCCCAGGCTGTTTTCACCCATTGTTTGACAACAGGTAGTGCTGTTTGAAGTATTTTATTAGTAGTTGATATGTATCAGCTTTAGGAGTATTTAACAGAGTGTTTGGTGTAATCGTTTTCCTTTGATGTGGATTCTATTGTCATTATTGCAGTGGGCTCATTTACCTTTCCGTTCAATTACACACTCATGTCTTAGATAAACCAATTATATACATTCCAAAAATAACATCAGCCTCTAATAGTTTATGGAGGTGGCCGTTTTGGTCATAGTGTAGCCGTTTTCGTACCACAGCTGATTTGAACCTACACCTTTGTGATCATGTCACTAATTAGAACATCAGATTATATAATCATGACGGTTATCACAATCAAGTTTAGCTTCGAAAGACAACAACGAAAACACACGTAATTAATTAGTTTTTTGTTCATATATTCATTAACCTATTAGTCTGACTTGTGTATAAGCTGCACCCGCTTTTGGCGGTGATTTCATGGTATCAAAAGTGTGGCCTATACATGAATATATATGGTAGTTGATTTCTCCTCAGTGAGTCATCAGTGAATCCCATTCTATAAAAGAGTGTCTGTGTGATCTAGTTGGTAGCATGTTGGACCACAGATCACTACCATCTGAGTTTGAATCTCGGTGTGGTCATATCATCTTTGACTTCGCTTTATTACCTTTAGAGGTCGCTCAGCCCATTTGACCTACCATGTGCACAAAAGCGGCCATAAAACATCAACCACAGTGCTGCCACTGTGTACTTTTAAAAAGGTATTGTACTTTTTTTTGCTTTATGTACTTTTTGTACTTTTTTAATACTGGTTTTCAGATTGGATACTTTTTTATACTTTCTTTCATCATTATTAAGAAAATCTTTGGTTTTTTTTCTTGGAAATTTGCATTACTTACCAGAATGATTTTATTAATATGATTAATAATGATTTTAATTAATTGTGATTATCATGAAATACTAATTTATTTGTTAAACAGCTTAAATTGATATACAATCAACTACTCTTAATTCAGTAGTATTTTCACAGATATTCACCTACTAGTACATCCTGTATTCTTGAGTTCGGTGTGGTTCTTGGTGTATATTAATGACAGCGGATCAATGTTTGGCACTAATTATGGTATGTGCTCATTGATTAACTGATTGGTATATGATTGTATAATTATCTCTTGAAATAATGGATTCATTTACTGTGACAATGTATTTGTTCATCCGACATGATAATAATGATATTGAAGTACAGCACATTTTTGTTTTCAATTGACTCTTTCTGTAAATGGTTCATAATACTAGAATTGTATGCTGAGGAGCAAAATACAATTGGTAACCACAATGGCTTATTCTACAATAAAATATGATATGGGGGACTCCTTTGTGTGCCTACATCTTTTTGCTTTCAGGATCCACAGGGAAGCAGACTTTATTTGATATTTTGAATACCTTTGTACTTTTTATCTTTTTGCTTTGCATGATCAATAGATGATAGAGAATCATTTGAAATTTGTTCTGGTATGTATTAATCATATAATGTAAAAATGTTTTTTGTGCAACAACAGCTCCAGAATAGTAAAGACATCTAAACATTAGATAATTCTGGCTGGTTGTGGCAAGCTTCAGAATCAAAGTAACAATTGGCAAGACACAACAGAAATATCTGGATTCTTGGCAAAAGGTCTTCCGTGTTTTTAAGGCATCATCTGAATAACATGCAGCATTCTGTACTATATGTAAGGGTGGTGTCTCTGTCACAAATATGGGAAAGCAGGCTCTGATGCAGTATGTGAAAAAAGACAAGCATCTTAAGGCTGAGAAGTCACACCAGAACCAAACCATTATAACAACTTTTGCCAAACCCTCATCTACTACAGCGTCATTATCCGATATGGTTTTATCAGCAGAGATGAGGTGGCTATTATTCCTGGCAGAGCATGATATTTCCATGAACACTTCAACAGATATAGGACCACTCTTTACCACAATGTTCCCAGACTCCAAATTTGTTCAGCAATTTTTCTGTTGATGAACGAAAGCTACATATCTTCTAAGTGATGGAATCCAACCAGCATTGATCCAGTCACTGATAATGAAGTTGAAACAAACAAAGTTCAGTTTACTCATTGATGAAAGTAACAGCATCATGTGTACAAAGTCTCCATATCCCTGTTAAGTTCTTCTGTGAAGATTACAGGATAGTTTTGAAGACTTTCTACATATCTATACCTGTCAACAAAGGTGGTGCTGACAGCATTATTGGTGCCATACACACTGCTCTCACTGATGATGACATTCTGTGGATCAACGTATTGCAGATAATGTCTGATTCTCCTAAGGTGATGATGGTTAGATTCAAGGGTGTACTCAGCAAGATTAAATCTCAGTATACACCACATTTACTGGACATTGGTGGATGTTCATTGCATCATGTTCATATTGCAGTTTCATATGCAATAGATGCTTTTGATAATGACCATGAGGAATTTGCTGTCAACATATTTGCTTTCTTTAAGCACAGGACTGGTTTATGGGAGGAGTTCCAAGGAATCCAGAAGATATTGGAAGTAGAGGAACACAGAATCCTGCGATTTGTCAGTACACACTGGTTGGGTATTCTTCCATTTGGTAGTTGGCTTCTATAACAGTGGGAAGCATTGCAGAAGTTTTTTTCTGGATACTCTGCCAATAAAACACCCCAACGTATTGAAACAAGATAGTGCAAAGTGGATTGTCGTCAATCTCTAGGATATATGTATGCATATCAAAATGTACTTTCTCCAAGCTACATTGCCATATTTCCTTTCAGGCAGAAGTCCACAAGTTCATATCCTCGTTGAAGATATCTTTGATCTCCTTAAAATGGATGGTGCAGTTTGTCAAACCAGATCATTTGGAGAAAGCAACAACCACCAAGTCTCTTCTCAAAGTACCATACAGTGATCATACAAGTCAGTTAGATAATAACAAACTTGCCATTAGACAAGACACAAGAGCTACTATGATGGACAAGTCAATGAAGGATGGTAGTAAGAGTAAATTATTTATGTCATTTCATTATTCTTTACCAAGGCTACTGTAAAGTTGATACATTACCTCCCACTAACAAATGAGCTACTGAAGGATCTGCTAATCTTAATACCAGAGACACAGTAGTTACTTGTGTATTAGCTTCATTGTACTGTACATGGGTATGTAGGTATGTTGGTTGATCTGAAATCATAATGTATTATTACACTAAGATTATCAATGTGCTGGATAATCTGCAGAAATGTGCATTTGAATATTTTATGATGTTAATCTTGTCATTGTACTTGGAGATGGTGCTGTTTAGTTTAGCATGATAAATAATAAATTTCTGTCAATTGTAGTATTTGGTCAATATGTTGATTATTTCCTATTATTTTGCAAGGAAAACTATGTTTACGTATAACAATATATTTGTTTCTTATTGCAAATGTCAAAATAAGCGAGTTTTATTGATTTTCTTGTAGTAGTAGTATTTTATTGACAAGATACAGGGTAAGTGAGTATACATGGAGGAAAACACAGGTTAAATATCAAGTCTGATATAGTAATAAGATCTTTCTGCAGTATTCTGCTATTTTATTGAGTTCTTGGTTGTCATGGTGATAAAAAAAAGTTCATGTAATGATTCAGGTTGTAACTGTCTCGAAGGTGTTGAGATAATCTGCAGGTTGTGAGTACATGTTCCTCAGACTGAATTCCATTTTGACAAGTAGATGTTCTCTGTTCCAAAGTGGATCTTGACCACCATCCTGTCTCGATCCTTAGGTGGTGTGACGATAATCTTAATTGGTTTGTGGCAATTCGGTTTTGTTCTGATATTGGGAGGTTTCATGTGAGGAAAGGGCTTGGTTGCAAGAGAGGATTAATCAATAAATAATGTACTCATCTGGTGGTCTCGGAGTTTGTGATTCTTGTTTTTAGATTGTCCAAGAAAGTCACAGTGTGTGATGCAGTACTTGGTCTTACCCATAGATTTTTTTACTGCAATGGCTTTGTCTATTGTTTTGATAATGTAATCATCTGGATGTCTTACATGGATGTTTCGTATGAATTTGGCTTGTTTATCTTGTATTATGCTCTTTGCATTGGGCAATCCTGTCTCTACATATACAAGATCAGTACAAGTGGTGTTTTTTACAGCTAACACTTGCTTGAGGGATGACGCATATGAGCTTTCTACTAATTTCAGATTGTTTGTCAGCCATATTTCACTGTACATAAAATGACCAAATATTGCGTACTTATAGAGTAACACCAGGTATGGGTAGTAATAATAATTAATATATTTCTAGTTGGTTGTACTGGTGATTGTATTCTATGTTTAATCTAGTTACTAATTTAGTGTCTGTAATTATTGCCAAATTGTGCTGCACTTCAATCTCTCATATTGCATGTAAAACATTAACTTGTTTTTGTTACTAATACAAATAAAAATGTTTAATTTCAGACAGAGAAACAGCTCTGTACCAGCTAAAACACATTAAACTGAGCTCAAGATTACACTATGTAGCTGTAGGCAGTGTACTGGTTGAGTAATTTAACAAGTTAATAATCAGAATTGGTAAGTCATGGAAAATTATACTTGTACTTTTTTATACTTTTTTTTCATGTTATATGTACTTTTTTATTTGTTGAAATATGAAAGTGGCAGCACTGCAATCATCACCCACTAAGTAAAAATAATAGAATTAAAGCATTCAGTAATAGACAACAAACAAAGTGTGATAGAATAGTTGACCAGATTAAAACAAAAGTAAGGCTGTTCATCATATGAATATATATATATATATATATATATATATATATTCAATTTCTAGCTGAAGAGTGAAGGAAGATAACCTGAAGGAATATCTTTAACAATAGGAAGAAGAGGAACACTTTGAAGAAGAGGAGGCAAAACTTCAGAAAAGTAAATTAATCATTGACAATAAAAGAAAGGTCTCTGTCAAAGAAGGAGGCAACTATCCAGAAAGATGTAGCCATTAGTAAACCAGCCTTCAAAGATACAAATGACAAATTCAGAATATCCATTACAAGAAACAACTTTAATGATGTGTCAGTTCTTCAAATGATGTTAGAGACTGAATAAGAATATTGTTTCCAAACCAGGGAAATATTTGTCTAGTATAGACCGATCCTGCTATGACTGCGACACCAAACGGAAAATGGCCGAAGCTCAATGTTAGGTTAGAAAGCTGTGGCTGCTCATGCGGTATCTCGGATTACAAGGCAAGTGACTAATGGAAGCTAATGGACAGTTTTTCCTAGCTGTAACTGTTTAATTTGTTGTCTCACAAAGGTAAGAAAAGTGTTATATTTCCCCCATGTTTACATTCAATATTAAACACGTGCAGCATTACAGCCAACTGTGTTTTCTCCACATGTAAAAATTACATTAATGTATGAAATATAGCCATAATATACAGAAGATGGGTGTATACAAGAAACAAAATATAAAGAATGATGTGTGTAAATGCCAAATTATTTTCTAAAAGCATACCTATATTGCACCATATTTGTGCATATCAAGAATTGCTACAGTCATGCCTGGCTTGTGCACATTTCTGTTTATGTATTGGCCAGCTCATTTACATGTAGCTGTATAAGGGCAGAGTTTGTTTTGCCCAGTGACTCGATATGGGCAGCAACAGTGATCACGTGATACTGAATATTCATAGTTTTCACACAACCACCAGGTGGCATTATTTCTCCAGCAGGATTGCTTACGTTTCAACGGACACAAATTTCAGAATAAAATACACTATTCTTTTGATAAATCTTAAACAAATATAAGAGCCACATCTCTGGTTTAAATTATTCGTGTCCTGAATAAATAAATGCTGGATTCATAACTTAATTCCCCAAAAATAGTGTGCCTGTTACACCTTTGGCCAAAAAGATTGCAGGATTCAATTTTTTGTTTTAACAACCATATTAACAGTTGCATCTTGGGGTACTTTTACATATACCTGTATATTAAAACATGTTAACTACATTCAGAATAGATTCACATATCAAAACATGTGAGTTTACTTCTAGATTGACCAACCATACCCCTGCCCGGTACATACCCTCTTTCCACGCCCCCCCCCTCACACACCGCCAGCCAGTCTTTTGGCACGATTCCATATCGATTTCAGGGCCTGTAAAACATCCCTGGCTCAGTCAGAGTGTTGAAATCCATCTTGTTTCAAACAATCTAGTTGACTTTCAGGTATTTGGCTGGTTGGCCTATTTTTTCTGACTTAATAATTCACCCTGGATCCAAATCAATGGAAATGCACATGTGTAGCAGGATCGGTCTATCACATCACAATTTGCAATTCAATTATATATTATTGCGATGTTGTGTTTTTCATCTATAGCAATGAAGTGCATTGCAATACTTGGATGAGTCAGAACACAGATTTCTCCAATTAATACGTATTATGTTTAGGTGAACCATGGTTGCTTAAATCTATCATACATTGGGATTCCTCATATATATATATATATATATATATATATTATATATGGGAAATCCCAGTGTACACTAGACAGAAGTGTTAGTGACTGGTGTGAGTCAAGGAAGAAAATAATTGTTTATGTAATTTTTCATCATGTGGTTGCTGTCTTCACATGATTGGTCACAGTACACTAGTCTTGGGAATATGTATATATACATGAATGATCCATAGGCTTATTTATTTATTTATTTTCCGATAATAGATCAACTTGTCAGATTGATGCAGTTAATTACATCAGAAAATATGCAACTGGAATTTCCTGTGTTGTTCCAGACAACGAGTAGCATGTTTATATCTTGTATTAACTCAGATGATGACAACTTTCTTTATGTGACACAGTTCATGGACTTCTTCCAGAACTACATTAGGATGAAAGAGGAGGTCAGTGTTAATTGGTAGGCTTCCTAAAGGTATTTTACATTAAAATCAGGTCATGGGACAATTTTTTAAATTAATATTATAAACTAACTACCAGAATATAACAGAATAAATACATAAAAATTAAATGTGAGCTGGATGTATTGATAAACAACTTTGTAAACTTAACTGACTGGGGAGATCTAAACATCATTTGTTGGATATTAAAAAATAAGATTTGTTTAATTCTGCTCAATCTATAATTTCTTTATAACAACTATTATTTGATCATGTGTCATTTGATCATGTGTCATTTGATCTAGTGTCATTTCATCATGTGTGTCAATTTATTATAATGGTAATATATCATAGATAAGTAGCTGTTAATCGTTTTATCATCTCTGACCTTTAGAATCACATCGGAGCTTCGATGATCCAGATCATGTTGGAGCTGATCCAGGACAGACAGGATGTCATTAATAGAGTGATGATGAAACAGATTGATAAGATAATGTATTACTTCTGAAAATATTCTGCAGATGGTAGGCTAAATGGACGACCCCCAAAGCTAATGAAGGACCCATAGATTTTGTATATATATATATATATATATATATATATTAATGCTTCATAACATTGTTATCATGCTTCCTGAAGATATCCTGAAGATATCCTGACCAATAAGAGGGAAAAAAAAGTAAGTTGGATTCTTTCCATTATCAATTATAGAATCATGCATATTCTGATATGCGTGAGTGTATCTTTTAAAATGTTGTGATATATTTAGCGTATGTGTCCTAATAATTCCAAGAGAAATTTGGATTTGAAGTTCTTTAATGTTCCTGATCCTATTTTTCTAAGCTTTAATTATACGTTAAACTGTGCTCTGTGTGTGTGTGTGTGATTTTATGTTTTCTATTACCGGTAGTTAATAAATACTTTGGCGATAAATGACACAACTAAACATAGTGTAGTGGTAATATGGTAAGCAAAGTTTTTTTCAGCTAACTCAGACAATGCCAACAAATTTTAGAATACAGTGTGCTAAGTACATCTATATATCATTTCGGGGTGCATGTCTTCCTTTTCAAACGGGAATGGTGAACCATTATTACTGTAGTTTATTTCTGCAGTGATAATGCGATGAGTTGTCATTGATTTTTTTTGGTAATAATTTCAGTCGACTGCAGCAACTGTAAAAACTTGAGGATCCGTGTCAGTCAACAATTAGTACACCTGGTGATCACTGATAGGGACACAAAATCAGACAATCTTCAGAAAGAGTCTTGCCCTCCTCAAATGCATGTTGTTTGGTACAGGGGAAAGTGTACAGGTAAAAACGTCATAATAATATAATTCTGATCTAAGGTATTCTAGCACCTTTCATATCATATGAATTTATTTTCAGAGAAAATATAAATTACCAACCAACTGATATCAGTCAGAAAGCAACATCTGAAACCAAATCAATGACTTTTTTTTTTTTTAAACCAGAATTCAGCTTTTGATTTTGTTTGAAGAAGCTCTATTTATGATCATAAGTGATTTCCTTAAGTATTTGGCAGAACTGATGAAGGAAAGTTTCCTACTAATTACTAAAAGAAATTTCAGATAAGAAGATAGAAACTAACAACTGAAATGATTATCTAAATCAGTATCTTAATATCAAGGATGTTTGTTTTAAATGACCGTTGACGCACTGCCATCTTTGATATTAATTTACTACAAGTATATAGAAATTACAGGTGTTTATAAATTATGAGTATATACAAATTACAAGTATATTTAAATTACAAGTATATAAAAATACACGTAAACATTTCTAGAGAGATCTGTTAGATATTTGTTGGTCTTTAAATGCAGCTATACTAGGGTTTTAAGAGGGTCCTGTTCATACCCAAAAAGTGCTGACTATTTGTAACACCATGTAATGGTCTTTTGTAATGTGTAGTTTTTGGGGGCAGATTGTATTGGATATTCTTTATTTCAGGGGGTATATGGCAGATAGAAGTGAAAAACAAAGTAATCTATGAAAGAAAAAACTGAAGAATATAAAAAATCAACTAAGGTAATATGTATTGCAATGCTAGCCAATCTATGCGGTTATTCAACATTATATATATATATATATATATATATAAAACAGGGTCAACATTTAAACATATTGCTAAGTCATGATGTGTCTTGAGAGATTGAAGTTGATATCATAACGGTTTAGTTTAGTTTGTCATCATAATGGTTTAGTTGAATTTCAGGGATGATGTGGTTGTTTCACCATTATGATAGTCATGTGATTATAATTTTTTTATACTTTTCCCCAATTTTTAAATAGTTGTCAAAGAGAGCACATCAATATTTTAGTATTTCTTGCAAAGTTTAGTTTGTTAGATTTATTGGATTGTATTGTATTGACACGGATGAAATACCTGTCCTATATGTCTTTAATCTTATTTAATTGGCCATGCATTTTCCCTCCCATGTAAATAAATACTTGTTTGTGACTAAAACCCACGCTTCCATATATATATATATATATATACTGGCCTATTTCTCTATTGTTTTATGAAAGGAAGAAACTAGTAAAACGTAAATGTAAGCCTACTCAAAAATGGCTACATGCAAATAACAAGCAAGAATGTCTAGTAAAATATTTAAACTCTAGACCGACTGTGATGACACTAAACCAACTGTGATGACACTAGACCGACTGTGATGACACTAAACCAACTGTGATGACACTAGACCGACTGTGATGACACTAAACCGACTGTGATGACACTAAACTGACTGTGATGACACTAGACCAACTGTGATGACACTAGACCGAGTGAGTGCAAAAGTTACATATTTCAGACCTCCATGTAAATTAAACATTATGAGTTGATCACTGAGTTAATTACGTCAGCCTGTTTGCAATGAACCAATACACGTAAAAGTAATTATTTGGTTGTCAATATCCTTTTCTGATTTATCCCATAGTTTCAACATATTGTTTTCTTTGTGTGAAATACATTGATTTAAAAATAAAAAAATTTGAAATATAATTGTAACTGGCAATGGTTCAATAAAACTGTGTGTACACCTCATACGTACCCGGAGTTTGTCTCCTGGCAGCATTCAATAATCTTATATGAAATCATCATGAATATTCTGTACTATCCTTTGTCTCTTAGTAAACTCCAACGTACCTTTTCTCAGTGAAATGCTGTCATTCATAAGTTGTTTATGACGTCATCACTCTCCGTTTGCATTCACTGAGTGACTATGTGTCTATATACTATGGCATACTTAATTATCCAGATGGCTGCCAGCTCAAACTGATCCATGAAGTACAAAACTTATTGCAACGTTTCTACCCACATAACCAATTTATGTATTATTTTACAAATTTCCACATTTTAACAAAGACATACCCGGAAAACACGAAAGTAATTGAAATAGAAAAAAAATGCTGAAATTCTCGCTGGCGGATTTTAGACATCTAGTGTGTATACATAATACAATTGTCTTCATTTTAAAGGCTAATCTGCATACTGTAGATCAGCTTAATTTGGCAACAGAAATATTTGGCAAGTTCATTTTGAACATATTGGTGACAGCAAAAACTGACAATTTTGGTCTGTCAGGAAAGTAGATTTTTGCTTTCAGGGAAAAGCATATTTCAAAACACACCGTTATTCACCAGCCATAACCAAATCTGAAGCAGACTAGATCATTGGCCTTTATGTAAAGAGTATTACCATTCTAGGCAGATCTGAAGTTGCAGTTGAGAAACCATTGCCATGATTGAATGACAACAAGGATAACTAATACGCAAGCTAAAGACAAATTACAATTAACTTGATGAGAAAGTTACATCAAACTGTATATAAGGAGATGTAAAATATGATGTTTTCATATTATATTTCTATTCTCAGCAAACGAATATAAATTAATGACTCCTTGACATCCAATCACAAAATTGCAGACACTCAACTCAGCCTTAAGATCACTAGACTCAAACCTCTACAAGCAGGTTGGTTATTTTATGCATTTGATTTTGCTACTCAACAAATTGATGTTCTTAAACATGACTGGGAAAAGACTATTAATCGCTATTATGAGTGATTCTGTTGGGGACAATGTCAAGAACGAATAAGCTTTAAGCGAGTGATTGTTTTATTTATAAATTGCCATGTGAACCGATTGTTGAATGAATGAGAATATTACACAAGTTCAGTGTGTTATCAAAGTAGTGCTTTCAGAGTATCATATGAAGTTCAATCTGTACAACATAATAATTTGGCGACAGAAAAAATTGGTGATAATATGTTGCTCACTCGCCATTTTTGTCAAATTAAATAGATCGACAGGAAAAATTGGTGATAATATGTCCCTCGCCATTTTTGCCAAATTAAATAGATCTACAGTATCCAGATAAATTCTAGAACACTCATTACACTGGTCAGTTGGGAAGCTGCAAGTGTTGATTGTAACATTGCTAGGTTACATCAATTTGATTCATAGCCAGAAGGCATGCGTCCAAGATTTGCTGGGAGATCGCAAGTAAGGTTATGTGAGCGTTTGTTCTTTGATATGTCACAAGTTAATAAACAGATTGTGTCCTTGGTTATTTGATAGGTAGCTATTCGTATTAGCCTGTAGCTCTGTACTCATTTTATTTGGGCGATGGAGTACTATGGCATTGATACTAGACCGGGCCTTGAAACACAGATCACTACCATCCATGTTTGAATCTCGGGGTGATTTCATCTTTGACTTCCCTTCATTACCTTTGGAGGTCGCTCGGCTCTAGTCCAATTTAGTGATGTAAATTAAACAACAAAAGCGTAATAGCCTATTGACTATTTACTATATTGAATGCATTGCTGTTCAAAACACAGCATTTGGTCAAAAGAGACATTTCCTAAACTCTAATCCACCAAATGACTGCAGCCTTAACTGTATATTTGCTTGGACAAGGTGGATTACTGGGAAGAAAATCCTGTCTAAAGCTGTCTAAATCAAGATAGTTGATTCATTAAATATAGGACAAGCTTGAAAATCAGTATAATAATAATAATAATGATGATTACTTGCTGTAATAAATGGGGGATGCTACAATAAAGATACAGTCACCATATGACTTGAACCAGAACACAGGTACCTGTAATATTATCCGAGTGAATGATCTAAGTGAGTAAGTGAGTGAGTGCCTTGTTTAACATTCTAGACACAGTGGCATGATTGGGATTCAAACCTTGACTTGGATGTTTGCTGTACAGTGCTCTACCTACTGCATTGTTTGAGCACCTCTAACACTGTTATATCTAATCAATATATAATGTCCTTAGATTAGCATAGTGTTACTGAGAATAGAAATAAACCATTTTCTGATTTTTTAAATCGATAATTGCTATCCTCTGATACACATGGATTACGTGTTTCTAATATTTATAAATTTGCAGAATGGATTCTTCACCAAGTTGAGCTTTAAATCATCTCAGAAGGTGGTTCGTGTAGTAATTGCTGATACAAGCCATGACATCAAGAGTCTAGAGTCTAAAGCAAAACATACTAAACAGGTATTGATATTTAAATTATAGCATTCATTTATAATCTACCTATTTTAGCGATTATTATACTACGCGATACACACACACAATATATATATATATATATATATATATATATTGATGTCTGTTGTCCATTCAGGACTTCATCCAAGAGCAGACAGTCAAAATGAACACTCGTACAGTACAGCATATACTAAAGGTTGTGGCTAAGCTGGCAGATGGCTATCACCTTGGCTTACAGTAGGTACCGTATATACTCACGTATAAGTCAACCCGGCAGATAAGTCGAGGTCAGTTTTTGACCCTGTAATTCTTTCCTCAAGTCTATGCTCACCGTATAAGTCGAGGTCAAATACCGTAATTTCCACCGCCGTAATTTCCGCGTTATACACCAGAACTAAATGTTTCTTTTTTTTAAAGAAAAACAATAGAAATCACTGCTCACAATTGAGAGAAGTTTGTTTATTAAATACAACATCAAAGCAATTATGAAATCTGTATCAGACTGTCATACATAATTACGTCATACATAATTATGTAATTACGGACAAAATCATGTACAAGTCCAGCTGCAGATTATCCTGATTTCTCCTGCGTGTTATACACCAAAACTAGGTTTTTCAGACATTTTACGGTATTGGTTTAATCATTCTGGTGATGATATATCCATTGTGGCGATACTCCAATACCCAATCATTCAAAGCTCTCTCTAATTTGATGTACGGAGTAACTCCATAACGTTTCACCCTTTTCGTCCTCGGCATTTCAAATACATATTTCTTCTGCTTTCTCCAGTCTCTCACTAGTTTTTCACTAACAGCAAAAGGTCTGTCGCTTTTGTTTCAAACTCATGGTTTCAGCAAGTGCGTCTTAAATATATCAGTATCAATTTCTTCACCGGCAGCGATATACACATGCACACACACTCACACGGATTTCGCTTTGATGTTATAACTAGGCTGTGCTGGATAAGCGACAACCTGGCGATTCTCCCCCAAAAAACAAAACAAACAATGTTATAACTAATAGACAAACTTGTCACACCAAACACGCAATGTGAACAGTGATTTCTATAGTATCGCTAATCATCTGGAGGTACTGGTAGTTAATGGCGCGTGACTATTAACTATTATTACACTGGCATGTTTGTGAGATCCAAATAACAGTTTGGTGAAACTTAATCTTTATTTATTGGATAAGACTAGTAGGCAGAGATTTTGTCCCAACTCTGGCTAACACAAACACACCTGATTGCAAGTGTTATTAATTCATTGTTTCACAGCACATCTGGAAGTACTGGTAGGTAACAACGCGTGACTACCAAGTATTATTATATAAAGACCGGCATGTTTGTGATATCCAAATAACAGTTTGGTGAAAATTAATTGTTATTTATTGAATAATAATGATTTAGTAGGCAGCGATGTGACATTTTTATTCTGACTCTGGCTATTATTGGGTTGTATCCTGTAGTGTTGTGGGTCCAGGATGGCGGAAAACTAATTTTCCTTCAGCTGGTAGGAACTATGTCGGGCGTATAAGTCGAGGTGCTTCTGCAAGCTCCCTTTTCACTACCAAACAAATGGACTTATATGCGAGTACATAAGGTAGGATTTCCTGCTGATACAAAGTATTGGATTATCCAGTCACTGCATGCTCACTTCAATAAAAGTTCGCTTTCGGTGTTGTACGTAAATAATAATAATTACAAAATTTATATGTACTAAATCTCCATTAAATAGCTTTAAGATTATATTATTTTCAGTTGTGTGTCAAACTATTTTATGGAAAAGCTAAAAGAAATTATTAAATCAAGTTTTCCTGGTAGAATTTTACTAATCTTTTGGCACTTGGTGGATAAAATGAAATATGTGAAGGATCAGTAGAGCCAATACCATCATCAACCAATTGGTGGAATGACAATTTAGTAGACAAGCAATACTGAGACTTATTGCATCATTCTAATAGTGAATAGTCCAATCTATTAATTCCTAACTGAATCTAGGTAGACATGACCAAGTAACCACAATGTGAGTTTCCTGGGTAAATTAAAACAGAAACAATGAATATCATGAGTGGAAAGTGAGGTAGGAATGTGTAAATGAAAGTTGTCTGGATTAAATAGTCATAAGTTTAATAATAACAATATCATCCTCAAAACTCAATCATAGTAAAACCCATTTTATCTCAGATTAAACTTGTGTTTAACCTGTATTCAACTATAGTGCATCTGTATCAGAGTTTCTCTGGTTATTTTATGTTAAAGCAATTTATGGTATTGATGTTTTCATGGAGGTGTTTGTTTTTGCTAACAAATATATGTGTGTCATTTACAAGGGTGTCATGTAAATAAGTAAAACTACTTCATTACTCTACTTGATAGTTTTTTCAAGTAACTGGAGTAAAATTTCAACTAACTATTAGAGGAAATCCATCAAATGTCGGGCAGTTGTGTATTGTCGGGCACATCAGATGACTGTTTTATATTAATGTAAATATTTCAATATTAATATGAAATACATATATTCTGTGATGTTTTGTGCAACAACAGACACTTTTTGCACAATTTGAGCATGAAACAAGATTCTCTGACATAAACAAGGAAGACATATCAATGACATCAACATTTAGTTGTTCTCATTGTTGACTTGTAGTTTTTGGTTACAATTATCCTATAGAAGTGCAATAAATATATGTCATTAAATAAATATTTGGGAAATAATTTAAATTTCATGAAACATGACATGCTCGGGATTTCCTCATCACATAATGAATTATATATTGTCAAGGCTACCTAGAAGGGAATTCAATATGGATTGTATTTTCTTAGGGAACAGTTATTTATTATTTTGATTAGGGAGTGGGTGTGGCAGCAGTCAATTAAATAATAAAACAAAAAAGGAGACACATTCATATATACCATGGGAATGTTGTTTATAACAGGAAAAAAGTATAATATCCCAAAGTCTACCATGCAGGATTATGCAAAGGGTACATGTCTCTACAAGCACACTAATATCTGTGATAACATTTTTTAAATCTTTAAATTAACTTGTTATAATGGCTCTGGATAAATTATGTTCTTATGCATTACTTTTGTCTTTAACAGGTCACAGTAACCCCGAATCTGCTCTTGGTAGGGCTCCAGCAATACCACTTTCTGTATAAAATGGTATTGCTGGCAACGTGCAAGAGTGTGCTGAGAAAAGTTTTGGTGTGAGCCGATTGTAACTAATGGCAAAGACAGGTAAGGTTTAAAGACATTACATGTGTATGTGTAATAATTCCATCAATGTAATTTTCTGTCATGTTTTATTTATCTTGTAATACTTACCATTTATATTCTGATGTAACTGCATGCTAATAATGTTACATATGTTTCCTTTATTAGCTAGGCAAGATTGTTAAGGCACTGAAACTGAAGACGCCATTCCGGGGAGGTGTTCCAGGGAAGGACAGGTTTGCTGGCTTCCAGAAACGGCACCCAGAACTGGCACTCCAAAAGCCCGAGCCAAATTCGACCCAGAGATTGTGTGCCATCAACACAGCTGTTGTAGTGGATCATTTTGCTAAGGTAAATTATGTAATTAGTTCCTCCTCCCATATGTATATGGAACTGTGATGAAACTGGATTTCAGTTTCAACACAAGCCAAGTTTGGTGTATGCAGAAAAGGTGCAAAAGTAGTTCCAGGGCTATGTGGGAATGCCATAGGTGCTCGTTTACCCCCCATGATTGTTGTTAAGGGAAAAACGTACAAATCATTGAATTCTTGGGCTGTTAAAAATTCTCCACCTCATACAGTCTGGGCATGGCAACCAAAAGCATTGATGGAAAATGTCTTGGGAGAGCACTGGTTCCGAAACTGTTTCCTTAAACATTGTGGAAGAGCTCACCCGCAGTTACTGATCTTAGATGGACACAGCAGCCACGAGTCCCTAGGTTTGTTGGAGGCTGCAAAGGCTGCAAATATTCATGTGTTTTCACTTCCTCCCCATACAACACATTATTTGCAGCATTTGGACAAAACTGTGTTTGGTCCTCTGAAAAAGCATTACAATGCTAAATGTTCAGAGTATATGGTGGCACATCCAGACCATAAAATTGACAAGCAGTCATGGCCAGCCCTGTTTACATCTTCATTGGAAGCAGGTGTTTCTCCAGCCAACCTGATTAGTGGATTTCAGGCATGTGGGATTTATCCCTTTAACCCAAATATTATAGGAGAACATGGTTATGCTCCATCATTAGCCCTTGGTGTCCCCACTGCATCAGATATTTCCCAGAATACAGTTTCAAAGAGATATGTCACAGATGTTTTTTTTAAGTATGCAAGTACCAGATGTTGCCATCACAGATATTGTAGATGTTCCAATGACCTCAGATATGCTAACTACATATATTGTGTCTGTAGATCTACTGAACAACGTGTATCTCCAACCTCATCAAGCACATACCCTCTGGAGGTCATGGTTGAAATTGTTTAATCAACCGATAATGTATGCACCCAAAATGACCCTGATCTAGTGTATATGTGCCAATATAGGTAATGTTTATGTGAACTGAGCACATCCAGTCAAAAGTTGTGTGGTCTGAAAAAACTCAACATCAATCTGAGGTTGTTCAGTAACACAGCAATTTCAAACATAAGTCATATTTAAAAAGCCATCTTTGATTTTTGTAATAACCTCACTGAATGTTTTAATTGATTTTATTATTTCACAATTATTTATTGACAAAATCCCCCACAGTAGATTAATTCTAAATGTGATATATGCACACAGAGACATGATGTGTGTGTGCGTGTGTGTGTGTGTGTGAGTATGTGAGTGTGTGTTTGTTTACTAAATCATTGTAATAAGAGTCTGCATCATTTTATTAACTGTCTTAATAACACAACAGAACAATTACTGTGATTAATTCTTAATTTATTTATGTTATTTTGTTGGGTTAGTTTATTTCTGTTTTTTTTTTCTTCTTTGTCTTATTGCCTTAATCAGTAAAATCAATTTCAATAACTGAGATTTCATGTCTTTGGCCCACTGGGTTAATCAGAAGAAAAAATTTCAGTGCTAGTGGATCCTATTAATGTTTTGTATCAAAGAAGTCAGTTTTGGCTAAGTAATATTTCTGGTCTTCATCCAGATTGATTAATTTGAAGAAAATATATTCCATACCAATGTAGATTATTAATATTATGATGATATATATACAGTGTAGCTCAGCTATAACACATAGATTTGGGGTCCACAAGCTGTTGACCATATTATTGAGGTTTTGCACCTGACGTCACAGACACGTGACTCTTTGTTTATGCCACCATGTTGGGGGTCAAGTGGTGGCTTGACTACAAGCCAGTACACTGGTTTATAGTCTGGTACAATGCAGCGAACAAACATGAATTTTACACACGCTTCCGATATCTTGAATACTGAGCTTGATTTGTCTCAAAAACAAAGTAAAACAACACCACCTGTTGGGTTATTAGAAACAATAGAATTGTCAGATTTGATAATTAGCATGGATTTACCACCGGATGCATTAGCAAGGTATAAATATAAGATCATCCACATTGGCCAAGATCCCTACACTATGCTGCCAGAGATCTGGGTCAGTTAGGATAATCCCAGCAGCATGTATCCAGAGGTCACGTATCCTGATATATATAATTACTTTATCAGCACACCATCTCCTTATACTGGAGATCAACTGAAAGCTTATAAAGGTCTGGAGGCTTATGTTTATTTTAAAGATGGACGGGTCAGATCTTTGATGATTGCTCCAACCAGATCTGCATCAAACAATGATTTTGTGGTGAAAGGGAAGGTATGTAACTTTATACGATCATATAAAATAATAATAACTTTTTGACATTTTGTAATAGAACCTGTATATTTAGTCAATTATCAGTTGACGTGTAATTTGTTATTATTTGTAATTGAACACTGCAAACTTACTATTTCAGGTTATCCATTCCCAATGATTATCTCGTCCACCATTAAATCCTTGGGTTGTTGTCAAAAAGGATGGTGTTATAGTTTTCACTCATTGTGATTGCATGGCTGGACTGTGTGAGAGCTGCTCCCATATTGGAGCCATCATATTTGCACTGAGAGCTGGAGCTAAACTTAAATATGGGGAATACCTGTACAGATGTACCATGTCACTGGCTGTCATCTTCTATGGCCAATATACATTATCTGCCAGCACATAGTATAGATTTTACTAATCCATCTAAAAGAAAATATGAAGAAGCAATAGCCATCCAAGCAACAACATCTCAACCATGCCCACCACCTACAGACATAGAAAAGGGAGACATTTTATAATGAACTACACCAAACAAAGGAGAAAAGTGCTTTATTATCAATTTTGCCAAATTATTCGCAGTATTATATCCCAGAGTCAACCAAGCTCATACTTTAATTCCAATAATTTACTGCTGTCATACCCGGAGTTATTGGCAAAATCGACAGAGGTCTTCCCAAAACTAACTGTGACCACTGATGAGGTGAATATCTAGTTTGTTTCTGTTGAGCTTATTAATCCAATTATTCTATAACTATTCAATGTATTTTTGTCACACATACATAAATATTAACAAAGCATCATATTGTACAACTTTATTTAGTTTGATGACAAATGCAATAATGTACATGGATGTAATATTCACATATATACAGACAAAGAATATTGAGGTCATGACAAGACAACAAGCCAAGTCAACAACCTGGTTCTAACAGAGAGCAGGGCGTGTCACAGGCTCCATGTTTAGCCTGTGCAGCCAGAACTGACATTGGTCACCCTTCACTGTCTTTAGTCCGACAGATATGCTACCCCAAGGCATTTCAATTCACGACAAAGGCTACCAGGTAATTTCATTAAGGTGTCAGATACAACAGCATAATGGTAATATCCTCAATATTTTAACATTAATTTGTAGTAAAAATAAAGATAATAAATATTATGATCTACGAAACTCACATATTTCAAGTTGAGGAGCTATGTAAATCTTCATTTACTTCACTGTGTTTTGTATGAAATGCATTGCAGTAGTTTTATGCACAAACTATAATTCAGAACTATGTTACATTCATCAATCCCATTTGTACACATACATAAAAATCTACATACATATTCCTCAATTGTTTTTCAGATGGGGATGTGAACATGAAGATGGTGCTTGTGGGTTATACAAAGTCCTTCGCCAATTGGATCATGCAAATTTTAGTATATCTACATCTGGGTTCTGCATCAGTACTCAACATCCATATATTGGTGCATCACCTGATGGATTTGTGACATGTGATTGCTGTGGTGTGGGCATATTATAAGTAAAATGTCCCCACTGTAAGCAGGATAAATAGATACAGGAAGCATCTGAAGATAAAGGATTTTGTTTGGAGAACAAAGGTGGCAAGCTTCAACTAAACCATAACCATCCATATTTTTACCAAATCCAGACACAATTATATGTGACCAAAAGTGGGTACTGTGATTTTGTGGTTTGGACATACATGGAAGATCACAATTCTGCCTGACATCGATTTTTTTCATACAGCTTTGCAGAAGGTTGAAACATTTTTTAAATGTTGCATTTTACCTGAAATTCTTGGGAAATGGTATACAAGAAGTGTGGAAATGCAGGTTATCAGGACAGACAAACTACAAACTGAACTTCCAAGTTTGTTAACAAAACCTGTTATTTGTTATTGTTGTAAAGGAGGTCCCACTGAGGATATGATCTGTTCTTCTGGAATATGTAAAATAGTTAAATTTCATTCTGTCTGCTTGGGACTTAAGCGGATTCCCCAAAAAAAAATGGAACTGTCCAGACTGCCGCAAAATCTTAAACAAGTTAAAGTAGATTGGAAAATGACACATATAAATAAATTATAACAAAATGATGTTAATTTTAAGAGATCGTTATACTTAAGTTAATTGTGTTTTTCAACAGATTATTGATAACTTATTTCACCAATACATGTATTAATCAGGTGGTATAATTGATTGTGACTGATTCACCAAACAGCACAAGCAACACAAACCATTTTATCTAATGTTGTTAACTGAACAGTTGGGTCATTTTGGAGTAAAGTTATAGGTATTGTACATTGTAACATTGTGTACTTTAGTCTAACAACACCAATGACTCTCTCAACATGTATCCTAACTGAGGCAATGCAACAAGTTTTTTCAACATCAGTTGGGTCCAGTTGCTTCTTACCCTTTGTAAACCCTGGTATCTCAAGTTTGCAACCATACAGAGCAACTGAATCTGATATGTCAAACCTCCTATCTGCCAATACTGTGTCACCAGGTAGCAATTTTGAGAGAAAATGTGATTGTTCAGTTACTAGTTTATCACTGCTTCGCCCTCCCCAGCCCTTGGAAATGAATGAAATAGTACCTTGCGGAGTTATACCTATCAAGTATTTGATGGTGTTGTGCGACTTGTAATTAGAATATGTCTCTGCTCTGGCTTTTAGACTGGATGGCTTCTCAATAAATATTTCAAAACAATCTATTATCGAAACACATTTTGGAAATGTGTTCCGGAAACATGCTGGTAGTGACTGTCGTAATTGTTTAGGATCTGGCCAGTATATGAGGGTAGGGTAAAGACGGACATCCATAATGTTAATTAGGTGTTGGAAAGAACGAGAGATGGTTGATACATGAACATGAAATATATGGGCTATATATGGCACACTAAGATTCAACCTCAATCGCATAAGGGTCATTATATATTGTTGAAATGTAGAGAGTAAAGATGTTGTTTTTATGTTAGGTAATACAAATATATAGGTACAAATGAGGATATCATAAGATGGCAGCCCTGTGTATAGTTTAACCTTGTCATCATTGTCAATAAAAGTTGTTCCATTTATGCTTAAATCATTAATTAAAACCCTTTGTGTTTCACATTGTGACCAAAGTGACTGGCACTCGGATTGTAATCCGGTCACATCAGACATTGTCAAGTCTGTTTGTGTCTCAGTATGTGTGTCACATATTTGTCGTCCCTCATTCTCTTCCTCATCTGCAGTAGGAAGATCTTGATTTTCTGTGAATGATATAGATACAAGTGCTTTTGCTGCTTCACATCTATTTGATTCATCACGTCTTTGTTTTTTGGTCGTATCCTTCAATTGAATGTTTCTGTTTTGCGTCTGGCGGTAGCCTTTTCTGGTGAAGTCACATTCTTGAATATGGATGGAACATAGTCAGGTGATATTGGATCTTGACTCTTCTTCCCTATAAATTTAAATATATCTTGTGTGATTTAAAAATACTAAATTATTCACCTACAATTAGTAATTCATAAAGTGATGTCAACAAATATATGACCATTTTATTATGCATTATGATATATTACCGTGTCCTATGGTAAATATGTACAAACTGTTTTGTTATTTAAACTTGTGTCTACATTAAATCAATATAATCATACTGCAGTTTTGTTTTCATTTTTTACTCATATACATATACAATGACATATACACTAAATGGGCAAACCAACACTGTTATTTCATACTGAATATCACATGTTAGGATTAGATGGTATGCTCTAACCAAACTTTATACAACAATAATGTAATAAAATGAATATAGATCTATCATGTTCACATTTACTGATTTAGCCATTAGAATCTTTATTATAATCAATAAATCTCCTACATGAAATGCCCCACCTCCATCAACTAATTCTGGATCAACACCTGAAATTATGGTAAGTATATTCATCAAATTACCTGATATGAAGTGCAGACTACAAAGATGGGAGTGTGCACTAGGCGTCTGTAAGTGTCAGCTTTGGCCCATTTTGACCTCTCTGTTTACTGCTGCTATCCATTTGTTTTTTCTGTCTGGATCCATTGGAAATCTATAAAAAGATATTGTCTTGTCCCTTCCTGCACAGCTGTTACAGCTTACAGCAACACATGATGTCGTTAATACAGATGTATTTTGTATTTGTTGTACACCAAACATGAACGTGCTCTTGCTCCCAATGTACCAGGCCAGTGAACCAGGGATACCTTGACCCCCCAACATGGCAGCAACAACAAATATCACTTGATTTTGTGACGTCAGTGCAAAATCTCAATAGGTGGACTGTGAATCGAGACAGATTAGCTGCAATCATCTGCATGATCACTGTTGGGGTGAATGATAGAATATTTTATTGAGCCAAGTTGACAAAAGCTCTTGTATTTATATTTCACTATTACATATTTTAGGAGCCAACATCAGTTTTGGAGTTGGTTATTGCTTACAATTTGATGAAAATGATGAAGAGATACACCAAGAACTCAGATAAGACAGTAATAGCAACAGTCCATCAACCATTGGGTGAGATTTTTACAAGTTTGATAACATTCTGCTTCTGGTCAAAGGACAGGTAATACGGCTTATTTTATATGTATTATGACAAAACCTTCTTGTGAAATGCTGTCATCCATTAACAAATGTCCTCAGAAACTCACCAGAGTTTGCAATAGAAGTGCAGTTGCATTTGATCCTGTCTAAAATGGCTTTGTTGTTGAAAAATGAAGAAATTAAACCTATTTTGGTTTTCTTGGAAATGGAGTTTTCTCTCATCCAGATGTCTTATGTGTGACTATTGCTGAGGCTAAAAACACAACAATATTATGGTCTTTGATAAGAAAATGAATAATTTATTTCTTAGAGACCATAAATAATGTAGACTAGCTGCATGCAAATGAAGTACAGGTTATAGTATAAAAAAGGTTAACATTAATTAACCAGTCAGCCAGAAACCCATATCATTGTGTACTAATGGATTTAAACATGTACACTGTAGTTATTAATAAATCATAAGATGTCATTTGTATAATGATGACACAAAGATGATCATTGAATCCTGAAAAAGAGTTTCTTCTCTTTGAAGAATTTAGACCATTATATTAATATTTTTGTACATGCCAGCTCTGTACTATTATCTTAAGAATATTCATGATCTAAAAGTATTATTGACACATGAAGTACTGTTACTGTGTCTATGCCTTTGTCTCATACATCTCAAGTATGCTAATGCAACTCCCTTTTACATGTATTACAGGCCTGCCACTGATCCCCATTTTCCCTACGTTTCCCCCTCCTCCCTATTTCTCGCTACTTTTTTGGTATTATCCCTATTTTTTTACTAGTTTTTTAAAGTTTTCCAGATTGGTTGAGTTGGCTGGAGAGTGTTCCCTTCATTCTACCAAAGAATGACTCCTTGCTACTCATTGACCACAACACATCATGGAGTCAATTTCGGGTGAGTATTTCTTTTCATTTCATTATCAATCATTGCAATTCCCAATGAAGATACAACTGAGGGATTTTGCTCCTTTTCATTCAGCATGAAAATGTGTAGCATATGTAAACTAGATATCTCAGTGTATAAGTGAACCTTGTTCTTGGACAAATTGAGGAAATGGTACACTATGCTCGGATATCTTTGTTTGCAAGTTTAAATTGTTTTTATTTCAGCTCCTGTGTACCAGTGTATCCACTTATATGTAGTCTACTAGTTACCAAATCGATTATATGAACATTTATATGAACTAAACTGTTTAAATAGCCATGCCTCATGGAAATACCAAGTTCCAAGAAAGGTGGTTGTCGGAGAAAGACTCTCAAGGAAACCTCTTGGCTACATGGTGTGAACCAGATCTGACAGATCCTTACAAAGCACTGTGTTTGGTATGCAACAAAAGATTCTCCTGCAGAAATTCTGGCAACGCCCAAATTATTGCACATGCAAAGGGAGCTAAACATGTTGTCCTTCAAAATGATAAGAAAGGACAGAAATTATTAGGAGTTGTGTAAAGTTCAAAATCATGTGCCAGCAGTTCAACGTCTACC
Organism: Paralvinella palmiformis; assembly: GCA_025642065.1. Classification (NCBI taxonomy): domain Eukaryota; kingdom Metazoa; phylum Annelida; class Polychaeta; order Terebellida; family Alvinellidae; genus Paralvinella; species Paralvinella palmiformis. The sequence goes on from JAODUP010001525.1 coordinate 41,087, forward strand.
CCTAAAACTACCAATACACTTGTGCCATTCCAAGATGAAAGCCTCACAGAGAAGATTGAGATTTTGTGGATGATTAAAATGTGTGTAGAAGATTGTTTATTTGCTTCCAGTGTTGGTATCAGTGATATCTTTAGAACAATGTTTCCTGGTCAAATATCCTCAGGTTTTTCCCTAAGCAGAACAATGGCTACATACCTTATATTTGATGGGTTAGGTCCATATTTCAAAAAGAAGTTAGTCGAGGACATTAATGAAAGTGGAACTTATTTCACAATCCAGTATGATGAGACCACAACACAACAGGTGAAGAAGCAACTCTGCCTAGACTTGATCTATTGCTTCAAGCAACTCTGCCTAGACTTGTTCTATTGCTTCAAGTAGTCACACTGAAAATGGGGGGGGGGGATTTCCTACAAGTCCTTCAATAGATTAAACTGGAGGAAAAGTATTTCATTCAGCATGTACAGTCTTGGTGGCCAACTCTTGGTCCTGCCACAGAAAGAGTCATAAATCATTATGCTGCAGTCTGTGACTACTTCTTGAAACACCTATTGTCAAATGTTATGATAATTACCACAGTATATGTGCCTGCTTGAAAGACAAGAACACAATCACCAAGCTTAAATTTGTAGCACCACTGGCCAATAATTTTGCACCTTCCCTACAGTTATTCCAGACCGAGGGCCCTGTTGTTCATATTCTCCACAATTAATGTGTTTCTCTGATTAGGAGGGTGTTTGGTAGATATCTAAAGGCAGATATGCTCAACAAAAAGATTAAAGAGGTTGATTATAAGAAGGGGGATAACCAACTTTCCAATTCTGAGGTAAAACGTGGTGCTGCTGCTTCAGAAAAGATGCCACTGGAGCTAGAGATCAAGACGATGAGAGAATGTTACGTCACCATCTCCAGGTATATCTGATCAGCCACTTGCCCTGTTGATGATGATATCCTGAAGCATCTAGAGATTTTACATCCATTGATGCAACACCAACATGGAACAATGTGACGACTGAAGAAACTCATTGCAGCTGTTCCTCATATTCTAACCAACATAATGTTGGATTCCGCATTGGAAGAGTGTATAGTATATACACACGAAGATATACCTGAGAACTGGTACTTGAAGGAGCAGGCCACAGACAAGACTACCTGCCACAGAGTGGACCACTACTGGAGAGATGTCTTCCAGCTAAAGAACACTTCAGGACAGCCAAAGTTCAAAAATTAATTCCTTGTCTCCTGACTATATCACACGGGAATGCAGATGTAGAGAGATCCCTCTCTCATAACAAGAATGTGTTGACAATTAAGTGATCATCTGTATCTCCAGAAGTACTGATTGGCCTACGATTGACTAAGGACAAAGTGAAGCACATGAAAGCTAATCTACATAACATTCCAGTGACTCAACAGATGCAGATTTATTGTCAGAGTGCATCTGTCAAATACAAGAAGGGGAAAAGATGAAGAACAGAGACAACAATTGGAGGGGGAAAGAGATAAGGCAAGAGTAGAGAAAGAGAGGGAAGATGCTGCTGAAGCTCTGGAGAAACTGAATTAAGACAAGAGCATGTCATTAAAAGAAAAAGAAGTCGGAGAGAAGGAGAAAGAATTGGCAGAACTTTTGAAAATAGGTGAAAACCTATTTGCAAAGGGTAACAGTCATCTCGCAAAAGCTATCATTAATAAGAATTTAGTAGCTCAGTAGCTCAATTAATGCTTGATGCTGCTAAATCAAAAATAGATTCTTGCCAGAAACAACTAGCTGCGATTTGTGTCAATGATAAGAAGAGGAGGTTAATCAACAACTATGAGAAGAAGCTGAATAAAAACGTCATAGATTAGAAGCCTCAGAGAATTGTTTATTAGAGTTGATGTAGTTGTTGTGTTATGTAAATGAGTGAATCTCTGTTTTGTTCAAGTCATGTCAGCATTACGCATGATTTATTTTTATGCTATTATTTATGTCATACTCTCAATATTTAGAATATGTCATTTTTCATAATTTGTTATTATCAGTTTTAGTATTACAAGTATTATTTATGATTGTATTATAAATATGTTTTTCAATAAATATATTACAGGAGATGACAGGCACCCTATGAGCCAACTGTTCCAATTGAACAAAGATAACTGAAACACCACTCAATTTAGATCAATGGTGGTAAGGCCATTAAATAGTGAGTACATACATTATCAATTATATATCAGCTAATCAAACAAAACAGGGTTACAAATGAACAACAACAAGCACTGAATTTATTAAAAGACTGTAATGTTGTGAGTCTCTTGTGCATGTCCTGAACCTCCACCAAACAAACATAGTGCTGTAAACATTGCATTTAACAGCCTTCAAAATCCCTACTTTTTCTGTGAACTATCCCTATTTTCCCTATTTTTATGTCAAAGATATCCCTAATTTATCCCTACTTTTTGTCTTTGGGTAAGTGGCAGGCCTGACAGTACAAGTTGACTTTGAACTTCAGCAGAAATACCATTGATCAAGAAGTACCCCACTGGTATCTTCCAATGACCTTGAAGTTCCACAGCCATAATGACAATGACCTCTGTTGCCTCTGCCACATCATTATCAAGGGATCCAGCTCGAAGATCCACAAATCCAACCATCTGTTGACATTTAGGGTCCCAGTCAAGCTGTTTCTAATTGACATCCCATCAATCATTACACTGCACTGGCTGTTATTTTGGGGATTGGTAGCTACCCTTTCCTTCAGCATTGCTAACACTTGGCTGGAAATGCCTGGTCTGGCATCTATGTTACTCCCGCATTTAACAAGAATGAAACAATACTGTTAGCATGGAAATGTAGAAAGATAGTAGTTAGTAGACACATTAAATCCCAAACACTATTTTATTCCTGGTGAAAGATTAATAGAAATATAATCCATGTACATTGATGACATACAGGTATAATACACATTTAAACAGCCATTTATCAGCATTTTAATGCAACTTTTACTTGAATAAATTTAGTTTCTATCAACGTGCTTGAAAGCAATTGCAAATCTTTCACGACATTGTACATTAAATTTAGTTATTTCACGCCCATTAAATTATTTTCTGCCAGCAGAAACCTAACCCTGCTTTGCAGAACAACCTTCTTTTCTTGCTGATCTCTTCTCTGGTATTGTTTTATACATAATTGTTATTTGGGATATTATTATATTGCATATTATTTGTACAGCATCTTAGAATGGCACCTGTGAGTAAGGGTGCTTTATTAAATATACATTATTATTATTAATACAAACATTAACTATGTGTTCAATTAAAGTTTCTACTCCTAATATTAATATCCACCAAATATATCAGTTGTGCCTGTACATTTAAAAAAAATACATATTAACAGACATGATCAGGAGAATGGAAATATCCCCTAATATTCTGTTATCTTAATTGAAATATTTTAATTTGATAACTAGGCACACCATTTGCAAGACACTAAATCAAACCTTTGTATGCTGCAGGCATTTGCTGGGCCTCCTCTGAGATTTTTTGTTGTTCCTTCATATCTCGCCACAAATTTGGCTCTTTTCTCTCTCCGTTTTATACTCAGGAGGTCTTTTTGAGTCTGTTCTAACTTATGGAGTTTTTCTTGATATTTTCTCTTAAATGTATCTGGCTCACATGTATAAGAGTGCTCTGTTGTGATAGTGGTTATAGTGGAACACTCAGGGTGAGGGGTCTCTGGCTCTGTGCATGTCACAAGATTTTTCTGTGTCTGGTGAGACACTGTCTGAAAACAAGTTGATCATTTTACTTTACAGCATGTAATAAATTTACATAACCAGTTTCTAACTTAAAATAATAGCTATTCTATGATTTTATTATTATTATATATCATGTTACATTAATCTGAATTTATTTACAAATTATTACATATTTTGTCTTAGTCAATACATCATCATAAAATCATGTAAATGAGTTGTATACAGAAATATATGTAAAGAAAAATACAAAATATATACATACAAAATATATTAGAATTCTGGTCTATAATACACATTCAAATACATAACTGATACATTGACATCACCAGAGATTGACTCTTAAACACCTTTAACTCCATAACTCAAAATGACTTTTTAAAACTTTTCCAAACTTACACTATAAGGTATAGGCATATAACATTATAAATACACAGTTCTGTTTACTTAAACATTGGTTTCCAGATACAACCATTGTTCATGTATTTGAAGCATTTGAAATAAAACAAAAAAACATTTCATGATTATATGACAAAATAGTCATTTGATTATAAAATTCACGCACAATTAGTACCAATAAACTCTCTTTTAGTGTATTACCACCACTCAATTATTGGCATTCGGAAATAACTATTTAACATTTATTTGGTGTGTTTAAAAATTGAGAAAATTTTCACCGGAACATTTAAAAACCCAAAAGATTTAACCACAATTGTTTAGGAACTAAAATTAAATTCCAAATTTTTAGGAACCTTCTTTTTTGGGCTTTCAGATATATGCCATTAACATTTAGCTTACAATAAAAAATGGTACTAAATATAGCTGCGTGGCGTCTAGCTAAGAATGCAACACTTTTTGGTGTTATAGATCTATCTCCATATTTGACAACTCTAGCAGCATTATTGTCGTAAGTGTTCCCACGGTCTGGTAATAATTGGTGGTGAAAATTAATTTCCAACTGCCTGCTTTCGTAATGGTACATGCCTATGACTTCGACCTTCTCCACCATGAACTTTGGCAGTTCAGAAT
>JAODUP010001521.1:0-44370 GCA_025642065.1 Paralvinella palmiformis
AAGACGAATCGACTGATTCACACATGAGTGACACTGACAGCAGCTGAGCTGATCGACGTACGGACCTTTCTTGGTAAGTTGTCTGGGCCTAATAGTTTTAATTTTATGTTAATCAAATTCCACTATTCTACCTTTGGTTTCCACAGCTTGTACTTGATATGGCTAGTATTGATATGGCTAGTCGATCTGTCGAAAGGTGAACATAATTGAATATTGTCCTAGAATTATCTATGGCAAGCGATCTTGGAGAGTATGATGGTGGTACTGGTAGCCGTAGATTATATTGGAGGGTGTAACGTATGGGATGATATATCACATTTGATGTGATATATTCCCTGTAGGTGTTATTACACAGCCATGTGTACAACATTAGATTTATGAAACTCGATCTTGACCAGTGTCTGTGTTAGTTTCAACTTGTTCAATGCCCTAAATGCTTTGCATAACTGAGAACGTTTCCCTTGATTAAATTAGCTTACTCTTCAGAAAGTTTTGTATTCTAACAGAACATTTTAATCAACTTATTTTCATAGGTGTCGGTGTAATAACTGTCCATCAGTGGCTACTGTGGAATAAGGTACCTGCTGTCAGGAAATAGCAGAAGTCACAAACCAGTTGGATGAGCAGCACCCCAGTTTTAGTGGTGTATGCACAGATGTATGGGTTAACCGGCTGCCTATCTGTCATACAGGCAATAATATCGAGATAGTAATGACACACAACAGCAGTATTTTTCTTGTGAATTCAGTTATGTGATAAAGAATGCATGTCATATAATAGATAACCGATAAACACTGTGAAAGGTTTATCACATACTACCGAAATACCACCAACGCAGAAGCATTATAGGGAGGAAATAAAGAAAAAATTCCTCAGATTAATTTTGAAATTGTAGCTATTGAAATGTTATAATATTGTATATATTCATTAGTAATTCAAATTATTTTTCAGACGATACTAATTCATTGGATACGGACAATCAGTACGTTTCTGCTGGAACTACTTCGGAAAGGATGTGCCCGTCATCATCACACTATATGCAGTTACTGTTATACCTAACACATATCCTTCAGCCACATATAAAGGATTTGCTCTACCAATAATTTATGTCTGAATATTCAAAGTGAATTTTATATTGCAGTAAAGAATTTGTTTTGAATAAAAGCCTCTTTTGCATTCGTATCAAAATACTACAATATGTTTTGCTTATGTGACAAACTGATTGTATCAATTTAATATTTATAAAAATGTAATTTGTACATTTTTGGGTCATAATACACATTAGGATGGCAGCACAGAAATACACATATGTTGAGATTAGATTATACAAACAGTTAAAATAAATAAATAACCTAATAATATATACATACATTAGCATTCAATAATGATGAAATAATCTACATATTTTTGGCTAATATATAATGATTTGAAACATTGCTACATCTAGATTGCAATTTTCACTCTAGATTGCGAAAATCTAGTGATTTTTGCCAACATCAAATTTATTTGTACACTCTTACAGAGAGCAAATGTTTCCTGGTACTTTCTTCTCAGCTGTATTGCAATCTTCCAAGAATGGGTGGATGTCGATATCCGCCATTTCAGATAATTTATCCATTATTTCATCAACATAACCTGTAAATACAAATAAAGGCCATACTTATTAAGCTAGTTCTTTTTCAAAGATGATTGGATATTCAATATGGAACAACCACAGTGAACAATATAAGTTGAAGTAATAGTAACAGTAGTAGAGTTATAAACAATCGTAGGGTTAATCATATTATTATTATTATTATTATTATTATTATTTGTAGTAGTAGTAAAAGTAATATTAGGAGTAGTAGTAGTAGGAGTAGTAATAGAAGATGTATTAACCTTATGTACTTCGGGGTTTAAATCTTTATTCTAGACTTACATCATTAATCGCTCACTTTATTATCTGTATCCATGATGCGACAATAATACCAAAGACCATATAGAATAATTCCTTACAGTGGACGATAGTTTATGGCATTGTGTGAAATAAACAGTTAACAGCGCCACCTTGCGGAAAACATGGTACATTCTAACTTATCGTTTTAAGGATAAAGGTTAAATAAATGGAGAGAGGAGTAATGGTGGCATTTACAATATACACAATGAGTAGGCTCAGACTATGAACTAAATTAGAAAGTTGAATTTTCCACTAATTTGGTGCAGTTGAAAAGTGTAATAAGTAAGATTTGCACGATTTATTTTATGATACAAGGTGTGTTATGATGTGTTGTGATAGTTATTTGTCTATACGACCATTATTATTACTGATCATGTATTTGAGACACCGTGTTATGTTTCTTTCACATAATTAACCATGCTAAACAAATATATTGGCCAATGAGCAAATATATTCTAGAAACAAAACAAAGCAGTGAGTTAAATCAGCGCACTTTATTATACGTAAATGTTATCGCATGACATGAAGTTGACACATATTATCATATACAAGATTCATAAAAGGAAAGCTTTAAATGTAATCTTTGAATATTCAATAAATGATATGTTCTGCTTTATATTATTTACTGATATTATACAAGTTTAGGATATGTATTTTGAATTTAAAAGTAACAATTACAAGCATTTGCAAGTGTACAAAAAGACAAATGTGAAATAATAATTATTCAAATCTAAACAATCAAAAAGGCTTAATTTTGAAGGTTTACGGTTCTTTTTATCCTCGCAGCTATAGAATTATCTGCTATTGACATGTAAAATATGGCGCATATCGATATTAATATACAAGTGGATAACAAACTGTAATGTTTTACAAGAATCATATTCTAACTTTCCTTGTATCTTTGACAGCATAAGTGTTATTATTCGAGATCTAACTTTACTCATGTGGAGGATCTTTTCAATATTATTACGGAATTCTGCTTCTATCAATGTACACACTTCCATTAAATCTAAACTGGGTAAAACGAGACCAGCAGTTGGAAGATCTTGATACTGCATAGCAGCAATAAACACATGGAAAGAGTTTGCTTTATTTAAAACACCAACTAAAGTTGTAGCACATTTACTACACACTATTTTTGTAATTTTGCGAGAAATGTGCTGTGTGTGTGAGTGTGTGTCCGCGAAGAGTGACATCGGCAAAGTTAACGACTGACTCGCTTAAGGGAAGGTGCTCCCCATTCTGATTTAGTTACTATAACAGAGCATGGGTCGATAGAAGGTGGCATTGGAGCGCCAGAACTACTGCCCGAATCTCTTCCACGGCGCTATATGTGAAGAAAGTGACAAGGACCGTACTACGTTAGTTTAATATTAATTCGTAATTAACATTAATTTATAGCAAATAAAATTAGTATTAATGTCGAATAGTAGGAACTTTTACTGTCCAGAACCGGGTACATTATGACTGCAAATCGTGGGGGTGTTGTTTGCGCATGGGTACTAACCTCATGTAGGTGTACAAAAAATGTCATCCATGAATAAACTTGACGTCCAATAATTCATCTATTTTGTTTATTACTAATGTGACAGTACTACAATTTGGGCAAGGAGGATATTTGGAAGATAAACTTCTTTACGGGCTGCATGCATTTCGAAGGATAGTCATTGTATAACGTGCGTTGCCTTTCAACTTCGCAGAGTTGAAAAGATTCAGTTCCACGCAAAAGAAAGTGACTGGAGCGAATATCGTGGAACAGTTATCGTGTTTCTGCAATGTGAACGACATTACTGATGGTAATAAGAACCATAATTGCAGCAGCAGTTTACATTTGATAAATCCGCTAGTGGCGCCATCAAGAACCGATTCTAACCCGTTTAATAAATTGTGATTACTCGTACGTCAACACTCTCATCCTGCTTCTAATACAAAAGTGTTCCGAACGCTAAAGATATATCTGTTACTAGTGCTACTGTTTCTTCAACAAAGGGTGTCAATGTGCTCCGAGTTACTCGTAAACCCACCAAGGATAAATGCTACAGTTGTGGTAGTGGTGGGGGGGGCGAGACAAAATGTCGATTCAGAGACGCGGATTGTTATATGTGTCACCAAAAGATCACACCAGTAAGGTGTTTAGTACAAGATTCAATACTAAAGATGACAAACCGAGTGTCAAAGTACAATAGTCGTAAACAAAAGGTTCAACTCATCGTATGGAAGAGGAGGAAGGGGTAGATGAGATTGAGCACGAGGCATGTTACGGTTTGTTTGCAATAAACAGTAAAGAGCCCAGGCCTACTGTGATCCAGATGAAATTGAATGACATTGACTGTGTGGTGGAAATAGATACCGCAGCGACGTCATCGATTATCAGTCAGGAAACTTACAATTCTATGTTTAGTGGTGATTTTAATGATTGATGAGCAGGTCCATCATTACACGGAAGGAACTAGTTGAGGATCGAGGAAGTTAACGCTGGATTAGCCAAACCTGTGTAACGGCTATACCAGACATGGGGTCAATTCCATTTTGTCAATTCCAATTCCACAAAATAAAGGGGAACGTTTAAGATCCACTCTTTCCGTACTGTTTTCCTGTGAGTGGTGAGGAAGAAGTAGGTTTCTCAACTACTCCAACATAGAGGCTGTGCTGAATAAGCGAAAGCCTGGGAATTCTCCCCGAAAAACAAACCAATCAATCTGGATCAGTTTGGTTCCAGTATACTGGTAACAACAAATGTAAGTGTTAACGTGGTAAAAAATTGCAAAAGCCTAACCATAAGGCGCTTTTACTTTTTAGCTAACAATGTATTTGATGATGTCAAGTGGTGGATCATAGTCTTGGGTACATCCCCATGTAAACGCGTATTTTGTAATCATCAAATGTGTTTATATTCCACTGCCGGAGCTTCTTAATCACCCATTATGTCCAGTAGAAGCCTTGAAACGAACAGTTTTGCTTAGTTGCGCCCAGCATGGGTTTGATCCTGTGTTTATTTTCACACATTTGCTCATATGGTAAGTTCACAAAATAATCACTAAGGGTTATTAAAACAGTTAGGTCTGGGGACAGGCTATAGTAGTCACAGTTTTAGGAGAGGAGGGGCAAGATTTATGCTCCAGATTGGCATTCCGGGTGAGATGATAACTTAAAGGGGCATTAGAGGTATGATTGTTATGACAGATATGTTGACGTATCAATTCAAATGAGAACACAAGTAATGTCAACATTTGCTAAAAGCCTCCCTACATCCTACTAATAACTACTCTCTACTAATGACCGGGCCGAGTTGTCACTTGGGCCGAGTTGTCACTTGGGCCGAGTTGTCCAGGCACCCATGATACTCATATGGGGATTACTCGTATGAAGAGGTTACTTCGTAACTATATCGTGGATGATTACATCATTGCTGAAATCATGGTCTGCACAAAGCATGATTACAACAATAAATCACGCCAATGGGAGAATTGCATCGGCGGGAGTTTTCCCAAGGTTCAAAATCCATGTAGATCAAGTAGTACATTTCATGGGAAAGATATTTCTCGTGATTATCGACACCTATTCCAAATAACTCGAAGTAAAACCTGTACTGAATACGTCAACAGAGCCTACCATTAGGGACTTCCATGTAGCATTGCCTGCGATAACGGTACGAGCTTCAATAGCGAATGAGCTATTGTGCAAATTGTGTAAAGACCAAGGGACCCGTCATATCCGTTCAGCTTCTAGACGTCCGAAGTGTTCAAGAAAGTGCTCTCTAAAATGTAGGACTTTGAACCGCTGTGTAGTCGGTTACCTACGTTACATTTCCGGTGCTTTACTACACTTTAAACTACAACCAATTTGACAACAGCTGAGTTGTTGATGGGCCTATGTCTGCGACGTCGTTTGCCTCAACTACTAAGTGATTTGCGAATTAATGTGCAAATAAAGCAAGACAGAAAACGTCAAAATCATGATAAGCGTACCTGTATAAGATTATCCAATGGAGGAAATCCTGTATATACGCACATAAGTGCTCATAAACGGGCATGGATTCCCCTTTCGACTAAACGTTCAACAAATCGGGGGTCTTATGAAATCTTTATGGACAATGGTGTTGTCAAGTGACGTGTAGATCACATTAGAAGACGAAACGTGGATGAGCCAGCATAACGAATGGACATTCCAGATGTTTCATTACCTATCGTCCGTTCTGAGGAGACCACGGCAGAATCACTATCTGCACTAGAGCCTATATTGTTCTAGACCGTCCGCAAAACCTGTGTTATCAGCTACACCTACAGTTGAAGTGGTTGTAACACCAAAGCGCTCGGGTTGTATTCGTCGTGCTAAGGAACGCTTGGGTATTAATTAAGGGGGAAGGAGTGTCGCATAGTAGGACATTGTGGTTTCCCTAACCGGGTACATAATGACTGGGAATTGTGGGGTATACTGGTGTACGCATGCGTACTAACAGGATGTAGGTGTACGGAAATTTTCAGCCATAAATAAACCTAACGTTCAATTTCACAATACTACAATTATTTACATGGGTCTGAAATAAGCAAACTATTAACGATACTTCTGTTCTAATTGTTAAACAAAACCCAAAACAACAAAAAGGAAAACAACAAAAAGAAAACATCAACAAAATAATGTACTTTATTAGAGTCATTTAACAACGGCTAATATTAACTTACCAATGATACACGAATATGAAGCAGAATACGTCCTTTACTGCTCCGTATTCGAGGTAAACTTACTCCTGGTAGAAAAATCCCTGGTAATCGAATTATTGGTAATCGAATTCTTGGTAATCGTATCCGTGGGAGATGGATCCGTGGAGTGGATACAACATGTTGGAGTCTGAATCGACCTAAAACAAGTATTTTATAATCGATAATGGCCTAAAAACTGGAAAAATTCCTTTTTTTTTGGTTGAAACATTTTAATGTTTTTTCGATAATAATTGACGATAATATAATATATTTGGATTACGTTTGTCTTACCCCAAGCATCTGTTTCTTGGAAGAGGACAGCTATTATCACGATACTACAGAGTAGTATTAACGGTGGAGGTGGCAGTCTTACAGCCATCTGAAAATGATGTAAGGAGAGAGCCCTTGGTTAATGGATTATTCGTATATTCGGAGTGAGACCAGCACTGGCACTCTAATATTAATTAAAACAAGACAAGACAATGCATTCACTATTTCCGATTCACATATAATACATGATATAGCATAATATTAATATTATTGGAGGAATTTGAGGGACAGGTATAGCCATAATGGCTGTCTACCTGCCCATAACTTAATAAAACAATAAAATAAACAAAACATGGCTAGAGTATGGAAAATATTTTGTAGACACACACATACATATACACATATATATACAAGTACGCACGCACGCAAGCACCCCCTTTTTTTATTTATATATATATATATATATATATATATATATATATATAATAATGTATATACATACACATAAACACAAAAACATACCTACATATGTATTTATGCATACAATAATTCTGATAATTGGGGAAGGAGATAGAAAAAGCGAATTGACAAAATAAAAAAATGCAGCGAAAATTAGTTTAAGTTCTTGACACCAGGAGATGGAGATAAAAGACACACCCTGTCTCCACACATAAACCAACTTTATCAAATATGTTTTCAGTACTATCTGCAATCAGCGCAAAACGTACTACTACATTGTCTGCATATGAAGCAAGTAAGTGACCTATTACCCGTTTTTAAATATAGCTCGTGAAGTCTCACTTGGCACAATGCCATTAGAATCTTCTGAAATATATTATATTTAAATAATTAAAGACTTGTTTTGGCTTCTTTGTCCGCTGTATGTCAGAAAACCATGGCTTATGTTTCTTTTCTATTTCAAATCTATAATTTCAAAGTCGGTTTTGAATTACGTTATATTGTAATGTAAAAGTTGGTGATTTACGACCACCTTTGCGCAAAAGCTAGGCGAAATGGGCCTAGCGACCTCCAAAGATAACGAGACGAAGTAAAAGATAAAACACCTTTCTGATATAACCCTGTCGGGGTTTGATCCCAGATACTATAGATCTGTGGCCAACTGCGCAACCAGCTTGGCCATTGAGTCGCATTATTCTGTTATATTGAAAGTGTGATGTTTCTAGTAGCTTAGAAGAATAACCCCTAGATTTTGTACTGACCCATTAGGGGTAATCGAAGATTCACCCATCTGTAATGCTGGTGTCATTAGGAATTTAACACAATGTGGTGATGCCAAATATATAATATTTGTTTATTATCATTTTGTTTTAGAAGATTTTGAGACATCCATAACCGAATATCAGCAATAGAATGTTTTAAATTCTTCAATGAAGAGGAGAAATTTAACTCATTGTCAGGATCCAGTTATATATTCAGTTGTGTGTCATCAGCATACATGCCATATTTAACCATATATCGCTGCGCAATGATCCCAAGAGGATGGGTATGTAATGCGAAAACAAGAGGACCAAGAACTGAACCCTGTAAAACAAACTCCAAAATAAAATACCATGAACAGACATTCTCTGGAAGCGTTGTTCCAGATAGGATCTAAACCATTCAAGTACCTTACCTGACAGACCAAACATGTCGTTTAACCTAGAGAAAAGTACATTATGGTCAACTGGATCAAATGCAGCAGACAGTTCCAGAGGAATAAGTATTACTGGCTTACCTTGATCAATTGATATCATAATATAATTTTTCACCCAAACCAAGGCTGTTTTAGTGCTATGACCACTTAATCTATATAAAGATATTTGCATAAACACCATATTCTTAGTGCGTATAAATACTAATGTATTACTCGCACTTCTCTATGAATATGGATATTAGTAAGCTTCAGTGGCCTAGTGGATAAGTACCCGGCACTTGGTGCCAATGGTCACAGGTTGGTACCCAGTAAGAGGTCGAAACTTTTCCAGATATTAATTTCTCGGCTCAAAACATCGTGGGTGCCTGACACGTTAAATGGTGCTGCTGTCTCCACTGAATTATTAAAAATAAAGGGGGACGTTAAAGACCCCCTGAGGATGTAAAACACTCTGGCCGTGACAACTCTCAGTGTATTTCGGTTACATCTTTCCGTAGAGCTCCCTGTGAATGGTGGAAGAGACAGTTTTCTCAACCACTCCATCATAGAGGCTGTGCCGAATAAGCGACATCCTGCCCCCCCCCCCCCAAACAACAAAACAAAACAAACTATTGCTATTGGTCTTGGTTTTAATAGGATTTAATTTACGTAAATATATTAAGGAAGTTCAATGGTATTTATTCTCCTCTTTCTTAGTCTATAAAATCTTCACATGTTAAGGGGGCGCCTCCGTGGTCTAGTTGATAGCGCATTGGATCACAGATCACTACCACCTGATTTCAAATCTCGGTGTGGGCATATGTGAAGGATGTTTCATCTTAGACTTCGCTTTAATATCTTTGCACGTCGCTGGGCCTACCATGTGCACAAAAGTGGCCATCAATCATCATCAGCACAAATCATCCACATTTTACGAAACACTTCTAATTAATTGAGAATTATACTAACCACAAATAGTCTATTCCATTTGTTGCTTAACTATTGTATGTATTCAGCACAAAATTTGACTATCTTGTAACGCCTTGGGTACGTTAGATTTAAAAGAAGAAGTATCCTACAAGTATCAGTTCGCGTTAATCTCGGCAGTGTAATTACCTTAATGTAAATACTTACCTATTGTTTATTTATTATTACGCATAAACATAAATAATTCATCAAACATAGGATTTGGATTTCCAAACAATTACCTTTTAGTTACCCATTTTGAAAATCTATCGATTTCAGTTACTAATTGAAGTCAACGTGTAGTAAAAGTACCGGTGAATGAGTTAGAGAGTAAGTATATGGGTCAGTAAGTGAGTGAAAGAGTGATTGAATGAGAAATAGAGTATACGTACCTACGTCCATAAATCTAAATACAAATACAGCTATACATACATAATTTTAAAACTAAAAGCTATAGACACTAGCTTTATTCAATACAATAATTACCTATATGAAATGATCATAGACTTCAGCTCTAACATGAATTTAGCGTTTTAACAAACATTACAGTTTATTCACGATGTGAGAATGCACAGTAACTCAGTATGGAATCACTGAAGTGATTTAGCTAAAATAAAAACAAAGTAGCAATACTGCACAATGGATTATTACTGGACTAGAATGAAATATCGTCTCAAACCTGAGTAAATACTATGATTTACTCGAACCTAACAGCTAACCCTCATACGTTTCCGTTCATCGCTAAGGGAACGTTCATTCACGCCTAATTTAGCGTCCCTAAGTATATGCAGTGAGGTGTGGTGGGATCTAAATTAAAGCACCTATCCACTTGATCTATTTGACCCATGGTCAAGAACAGCGGATTTCAGGCAGATCTCCGATACTGCGAATGACACGTCGGGATTATAATAGCTATACATTAAAAAAATTCCTATATCAGTGTAACCTAATTACTCATAATGTGGGAAAAAACTCTGTCCGCAGTTTAATACCCCTTTGGTCACTTACTTCGATATACCTTATAGTAATATACATAAAATGGTCTCGAATGGCATTATTCAACCATGAAATAGCATCTACGAACATTAATCTTACGTGAATATTAGTAAATTTATGAATGTTTAAAACAATACTTAGATGGATATGAATAAAGTGATAATTTTATTATCTGAGTGATTTACTTGAAGAGTGATTTCCAATCTGCCGTAATGGCTTATCAAGTCCTATGTCATTGTTTATAATAACACTAACATTAAGTGCCAAGTTTCAATGCTATCCGGTTGCGGCGCCGCGGGATAGGAACCCCCGATGTAAATACGGAACTGGGGATACTCTATTCCGAGGAAACATGTTTAATACAGCTGGGATTTGTTCAGAAATGTATTCTTTGTATGTTTGGTACTCGATATATGATATCTCACTCGGATCTAGGTTACCAACTCATTAAATAAGAGGTTGAATTTAGATATATTTAAAATATCCTAACAAACCTTCCGTGTTTTATTTCGGTTTTAAGGTCTATAATCTGACAAATATCGATATTAGCAAATTACATAGGGCTTTATTTAAACAAAATATTCCGTGCGTTTCCCAAAACCTAAAAAGGACATTGTTATAGTTCTATTTTATAAACAATTGTTCACCAGCTTATTTGATCGAAATTAAAATTTCTCTGAATACCAGGCGTTTCTTAGAATTAATAGAAAAAAACAAATCTTGCCGGTGAAGGTGTTTTTACAACATAACAAAAGATGTGATTGTATTACTCACAAACGTTATCGCTGTGTATGCCAAATATCAACCATTTCTTTGTGTCTAGCTAATGTTTAAATGATTTTGTAGATTGAAAACTTGGTTTCTTACATTCGATAATGGTTGAATTGTTAAAGATAAACTCTTTTTCTAAAAAAGACATTTTGACAATAACAACTACCCTGGATAAGTACAGGGACGTTTCCTTTTAATAAAAAAAACATCACAAAACCTGGTGACAAAGAGGTTCAAGTTCAATATGATTTTTCCCATGTCAGGAAGTATGTATTTGACTAACGTCACGTAGTGTAGATGGTACATGACCAGAATAATTATTAGCTCTTTACCTTCTATCAGTCATTTAGTCACTAGTCTATGTTTGTGTGTCTGTCAGTCAGTGAGTCAGTGTCTCCGTGAGTGAGTGATTGAGTGAGTCAGTGAGTCAGTCAGTCAGTCAGTCTGTCAGTCAGTCAGTCTGTCAGTCAGTCAGTCAGTCAGTCAGTCAGTCAGTCAGTCAAGTCAATCAATCAATCAATCAGTCAGTCAGTCAGTCGGTCAGTCAGTTAGTCCAGTCAGTTTAGTCAGTCAGTCAGTCAGTTAGTCGGTCAACACATACATATCAAAATGTCTGTGCCCATTTGCCAGCCAGTAAACTAGTCATTATTGAATGGTGTACCTGTGTTTCTGTGTGTCTGTTTTACTGCCTGTCTGCATGCATACCAGGGTTGCAATGTAATCGTAATCGTAATCGATTACATTGTAAATGTAATCGTAATCAGCGATTACTTTCACGATTGCACAAAGTGCTTGATTATTTACCATGTTATAACATTTTAGAGATAATGGTTTCGTATGTAAGGTAAAATATAACAATAGAACTGATTTACTTACTGACGGACTGCTGTCATGTTTATAATTTGTCAGTTTATTGGTTCTATGAACATGAAAGGAACTAACATTGAAACACTGCTTCAGATGTTGCCGCTATTATAAGTCATATAAACAGGCATTTCAGATTAACTCGTGTTGTTTTCACACGGTTAAACCCAAGCTAGTCATACAGCAAGCAATCGTGCATGTTTTCGACGTGACACCGTCATTTTAACCGCAGCTGCAAACGATCCTGGTTGGCCAGCATTCAGATGACAAGCAACCAATTAAATTAACGCATGCGTTAGTACACATACACAAGGCTATATGTTGGCGACCAGTCGACATACGGTGTTCCCATATAAGAGGCCGTGTCCTACAGCGACGGTATAAATTCCCCTTAACAAATAAAAGGAAAAAGGACATACGGGGTGGCATACGTGGGCATTAGACGCAGATCAAAGGCCAAAGTACGGAGTTGGGAGGTGGCGGCGTTATAGGAGAAAAAATTAATTTAAAACATAGCAATAATTTAAGACTGTAAAAAGTGCTCAAGCTACAGAGGTGATCAAGTTACAGGGGAGGTCGAATTTGGGGGGTTGACTTATTCTAATTATCGTATTTATTATGTAGACCATACCTGGCTATTCTCAGGCCACACATGATGCATGTCCTTACTTATCCTGCCATGTTTGTTCCTGTCACATGACACCTCAATTGTTTATTCATTCGAATGAGAAAGACGTATCTCTATTTCAATGTTGAATATTTATAAAGGATCAATGATAATAACTCAAATGATTCTTGAGAATTACTCTTGGACACTAATGGCTTCGTCATTTTCTCTGCTTTTTGTACGGAGAGGAAAACATCAACAAACAAGCATTTGACCTAGTTAAACGAGCACGAAGCTGAGAGATCGCTTTAAATTTGAGCTTATCTGATGACTCACTCCGGCGTACATTTCTCATCTCGTCCACCTGAAAACCTGATACTGGTCCAGGGTTGTTGTTCATGAAGAGGTTCGCGAAAAACAGAAACCAGCCCGGAGAACACAAACACGAATAGTTTCTTTAACTAAAAGAAATCATATGCGCGTTTCGGTACATCTGTTTGTTCAATTGCTCCCCAAGTGTTTGTTCAGATGCTCTATTATTGGGAATGATATCGCAAAAATAAATTTGTTTCATGAGAAATATAAATATTATTTCGGGACTAAAACTAAACAAATTAAAACTTTTTTAAACAGATTTAAATATTAATGTGTTCGTTGTCTCAGTCGATAATATCTTCTATGTATCTGACAGTAGTGACATCTCTAGGACTGATATCATGTCTGACATGTGAGTCCGAGGACAAAGTTCTCACTTTATAGGAAACCTTCTATATAACAATTATATTAAACAAAAATGATAACGAGGCCATCTCAAGCAATCGAAGTATTTTAATGACCTGTTTATGCTAATTTTTTAAAAGGCAAACATAACTTATAAATTAAGCAACTGAATAAATGACTAACATATTGATTCTCGATGATAGAGAGATACTAATTAGTTTAATCTTGCACCATCAATGCTTCGTGATGGTTGACACACACTACACACACACACACACACACACACACACACACACACACTTAGGCAAGGGAGTAGTAAAAATTAAGGTGTAAGTCTCTGTCACCAGATTTGTGTGGTGTTTTGTGTGCTGAAAGGAGACATTTCTTTATTTGTCAAGGCTTTTCGTCTATGTCTTTGTTAGAAGAAGTGATTTTTCTCTGGAAAAAATAGCAGCGGTTTATCTTTGGCTCATGGACGTATACATTTTTGTGCATAAAATTTACTAAATCTGTTAAGGAAAGTTTGTAATAATTATTCTATTGCCTAGAATTCTGAGAAAACTAAATCTGGACAGAATATTCAGATAAACAATCTTTTGTAATCTTAGTACTCTAGAAATATCGTTTTAGAATTTTTTGTGTGGAAAATACAATAAGTTTTCAAGAAACAGAACCCTTTATTAACTACGTTCTAGGCGACCACGAAGCATTGAAGTCTCCCTGAAGTCAGAGGCCGAGCGAACCGAACCGAGAAAAGTGCTACGAGTATTCCAATGAAAGGTAAGTAAATTAACTTTAATACAAAAGGAAACATATTATGGGTGAAGTTGTATTTGTAGATAATTGTCATGATATAATCTACTACTACAGAAAATTAGTAGATGCTACGGATCAATATTTAAGCATATACAATATGAACATTGGCTTTCGACATTAATTATTCAGTAAGTATTAACTATAAATGGCGCAATTAACCACGACATTTCTTATTTATATTGTAATATGCTCCATTTATTTGACCGATAGTCATCAGATCAACATTCGTGTTACCGAATGAACGGAGTAAATAGTTGTTATAACAAGTTTATCACAAACTTGCAATTATTGACTGATGTACTAACCAATATTATAGAGTGCTATTTCGCATATCGAGTATTCAATGTAAACTAATCATTGCATTGTATAATTTATGTGCAACAAGACGCTATATTTGCAATTATGCTTGTATTCTAATATATGATGGAACATGCACACTCATTTGAAAATCATAATCAATGTCGAAAATAAAACTAATAGGAAATATTCTGTAAATATAATGTTCTCAGATAGTAACCATCCCAATACCGTAATTGTAATATTGCTTAGCTTCAGTATCACAAATGAGTACTTTAGCCAATTTGCCTTTATGTCCAAGTCTATTATACAGAATGCAATACGAAGTGGATTTTATTTTATTTTTTAAATTCAATTTACTTTTGTGTATATTTATAAGCTGGCAATTCAGCCATTATCTCCCTGATATAGAGGTTTGCAATTGATTTGTCATATTTTAGATTTCACTTACTCTTGTTTTATGATAATGACAATAAATAAATACATCTACCTAAAATATCCCGGGTTATGTCACCTCATTGTGAGATGACAATGTTTCGGATAGTGAACTCAGAACAAACCTTAATACTCTACGCATTCGGGGTTTCTTCGTTTCCTTGTTGGAAAATATATTTATTTGTTTGGAAGTGCTCTTTTCTGTTAAAATAATGACGACATTTAACAAGGTACTGGCCTTCAATATGAACATCTGTAAAATGTAAAGAACATCTTTCATCTCTAGTAATAGTAGATAACCTAACTTATCTGATTGATAAATAAATAAACGAAACCTTTTGCGAATTATTTGCTTCAATAAACTGGTTCTATAAGAACGATTGTCTCTGATTAAATCGGAATAATAATTGTGTTAATCTTCACAGAAAAGTAATAATAATAATAATAGACCAGTTAAAGAAATTACACCACACTGAAGATCCATTAAAATATCAGACTGAAGTAATATTGAAGGTCAGCTTTTGGTTAATCTGACCGAAGAAGTGATTAATTATACGAACTGACATAGACTGGTTTCTTGATAATAGTTTAGCTATTGTCGTTAACGTAGTCACTCGGTGTAGGACCTATCTCTTGTTACGTCGGGAAGCAAACTTCATTCAGTAGCTCAATTACCTATACGAGGTATAACACATCACGGTAACCTATCTTATCACAAGTAACACTCCACAGAAATAGCACATTGGGTTTCACGGCCATGTTTCTTCACATGGCAAACATCAGGTCTCAGGTTTTATTGAATATAATGGTGTGATAGATGATACTCTTCCAGCATAGATGGAGCTGGACATCATCCCAGGTTCTATTGGTGAACGAACAAATATCGGCGTATATGTTATTATCATCATACAAAATGTGACAAATGTGTCAGTGTAAGTAATGTTATTTTTCTCCATGCATACAGATGGGTGTTATTATGCTGTCTCTCAAGGTTGTCTTATTCTGTAGTGTGGCAGTAGTCACATTATTCCCTCAGGAAGCAAATGCTTGGCGTGAGTTGACTATTAGGTCTTACATAACTCGACGGATAGTAGTACACATATTTCACAATTAATCATATATATTTTTAAAAAAATATATATATATATATATATATATATATATATATATATATATATATATATATATATATATATATATATATATATATATATATATATATATATATATATATATATATATATATATAATTAGATATTCCTAGAATAAGTCACCACGGATTAGTCTTCCCAGAATAAGTACACCACGAGTAAGTATTCCTCGAATAAGTCTACCACGGATTAGTCTTCCCAGAATAAGTACACCACGAGTAAGTATTCCTCGAATAAGTCTACCACGGATTAGTCTTCCCAGAATACGTTTACCAAGCATACGTATTTCTCGAATACATCTACCAGAGATACGTATTCCGCGAATACGTATGCCAGTTATTCATTTGCCTCCAATACATCTGCCTGGAACTGATCCGATATGTCTGAATGTCAACCTTAAAACGTTGCTGCCCATTGAGAGAATAACTTGTGTAAGCCAAGGTTTCCCTTTATGCTTATTAAATACATTCGATACAGAATTATTAATGTTCTTTAAAAACACGTTGTTGGTTCTAACCATGTCACGTGATAAATATAGTGTTGCTGTGATTTCTTTGTATTATGCACCTTAATTATTTGTGTATATGTAAAGTCTTACTCAAATGCTGACATATCTTTCGTATATTTTTCATAAAGGTTGACCCTCCAATAACAACTCCCATTTCACCAACAACAACTCCCAGCTTATCAACAACAACTTCAAGCACACCTGTTTTTGATCCGTGCTCTGTGATCACATCCAGATCAGAATGGGGGGCACCATCCATCAGTGAAGGCGAGACATTACGCTTACCGATGCAAATTATTGTAATGTACTTACGCGGAAACAATTGTACCACAAAGCAAGAATGTACTGAGGAGGCTAAACGTGAGTGAACCAATGATACAACATGGGAATAGGGAACAATTCTCTTTCTCTAAAAGTCTAGATTTTCTACTTCATGCAATATGTTTCCTTCTAATCGCACGTGATAGTATCCAATTGCTGCCAAAAATCATATTTCGACTCATGTGAGTTATATACAATTCGATACAAGGCGAAAACAACCTAACTGGTAATTTGTCAAATGAGAAATAATCTGACATTTGTTTCTTAAAGATCTCTATAAGGAGAAGGAAAACTACAACTTTATGATAGCAGGAGATGGCACGGTGTTTGAAGGACGCGGATGGCGTATGTTCAGTGATCATTATCTCAGTTACGGTCGCATTGAATATGGTAAGCATCAGGTCAACTGTTTCTATTTTAGATGGAGCTTTAATTGACGTCTACACCCAATAAAGCATAACGTTCATATTTGTTGTATGCTCGGTTTATTAAAGCTTTCAATTCTGTATTCATTTATTTCAAGGTGTCGCCTTCATAGGGAAAAGCATTACAAAGAAAATGAGGATATCGTTCCTGTATTGGATAGAGTGCGGTAGATCTGGGGGAATGTTACCAACTAATATCACCCCAAAAAATCTTATTTCAAGATCCTAACCATTTTCGTTTTTGAAACGTTTTGTTGGCAAACGTAAATGAAACAAAATGGTTTATTATCTGTCCACAAATAATGATTGTAAATCTTTTAATAAAAAGAAAAAATAGAGATACGCATATGCTAACACACACACACACACACACGCGCACACACACACGTATATATATATATATATATATATATATATATATGACTTTCTCTTTTTGCTTACTAGAGAATCAGTTTGTGTACACATATATCTATTGGTGTATAATCTATGTTTACTCATTGCCAATTAGGGAATAAAATTATGATAATAATGTATGGAAAAAAGAATTACAATGGATGCATTTCGATTTTGCTTTTTTAATATTAATCTCCATAATATTATTCCTGATTAATTTTCTTATAATTTCGTTTGATTCCTTGTGTTGACATTTAGTAAATGATCGGGCCATGATAGAAGTACACTTGTACGACTTTCAATATAGTCTTTGGATATGTCTTCTAGGTGATTGATTGATGCAGAAGTCAAAGAGTGATGTTGAAAATTGTTAACATTACTGTACAAATATAATAATGAACCATTTGCTGTATAAGCCTGTTGTGGTTTGAATTATTTTGAAATTAAAAGGAAACACATTTCACCATTTAAATTTCTCCCTTAATCGTTATTTACTCTAGATCATCCTTAGATACTTATCACCTTTTCCAAATATATAATATGTGCTCATAAATAAATTGAAATGTCGCCATAATGAAGTCAAGTATAATGTTGTAGTTATATCTAAATAAAATAGTCTTACCCTAACTAGAAACCAAATACTAACCACTGGAGGACATTGTACGGTTACTCCCAAATATCATAGATGTACATCAGCCAAATAAATAATTTGAAGGCGCTTATTGTGTTAAAAATATTCTAAGAGACCGGATGTTATTAAAATGTTAGGAAGTAGCTCAGCATATTTATGTTTATTGATATAAATATATTTATTAAAATGCATCCTTGGATATCATATTACCAATTGTAACGTAAGATTCAGAAATGCTAAATAATATTGTTTTTAGAATGCCAAATAGAGTAAAGTCAAATAGATATCATTTGTTAATCGAAATGTACATGTTACAAGACCTAGTCATCCACACCTGCATACCAGCAAAGAAATTTTCTACATAATTCAAGGAAGTAGATACATGTAATTCTTTGTTTTTATTCAGTTATATACATGTATAGGGTTGGATATCATGGTAATAAAAGTGATATTTAATGTCACATCACTGCGCATTGATCCGGGTTGGACGTGTGTTAGTGATAAATACCAAAGGACAAATAACTGAACACTGTGATACACTTAATACGAATGATAGACTATCAAACAAAATACGATGACAAGGCATTATCTGGGAATATTGTTCGAAACATGATTTAAAGCTTTGAATTAATTTACCTGAGAAACGAACATATCTTTTAATGTAGAGAAAATACAATGTCAAATTCAGCAGATAGGTCTGGAAAAACAAGTAATACTGGCGTATTGTAATTAATTTATACCATTAGAATCCTGTTTTGTTTAAGTATAATGAAATTTTAAATGATTTTTAAAGTTGATCTTCAACAATTACCTCTTTTCTTTATAATATTGTATGTTTGCTAAGATGTGATTGCTGTATTAGTATTTAGGAACATCTAGACATATTGTTAGATAATACAAAAATAACTTTGGTAGCTTAACTGAGATATATATTTATAGATGCGAATTAATTTGTACAGAAATATAGAGTAAACGTGAAATAGTGCAGATGTTTACAATAGATATTTTGCTGATTTGTTGGGATGGGATGATCTAAACAGGTGTTGTAGCAAACTTGAATCAAAATAAATAATTTTGGTCATACATAGAAGTATCTTACAAAATATAATGGCATGAAGACTGGATATTTACCATGTTAACGTTACTATAACTAAAGGATAATTAACATACAGCAGTTATGGTCAAAATTTTGAAAACTTGTTGCCATTTTAAATTTTAGAAGAAAAAAAAAACATTGAGGAAATATTCATATGTGTATTATTAAACTGACTAATATTATATATGGCAATATTCATAATATTAAAAATAATAAATCTCATTATTTGATTATTGATTACATAGATCAAACATCAAATGATTCGAGTTATTTGCATCAAAAACATAAAACAAGAAGTTACCTTACTAGCTTCTCATGGGAATATTAAGTATTTGTTTATTAACGTGATTTGCAACATAGTGTTTTTACTTTAGTAACAACACACACTTATTAGCAAAAATAGTGTTTAATCAGATGGTTCGACAAAGCAATTACAAATAATGTAACGTAGACATGCAAAATATTGTAGTAAGCCCTTTGTACACAATTGCGGAGTCATTACGAATAACCTCTATTGTTTGAATAAGTAAATCAACTATCGTCAATAACAAAATAAACAGCCATTTTTAAGCACAGATGAATTATTTATTATTGGCAAAAATTTAATATAATGTTAACATAATTATATCACAAATAGTTTAAATAGAAAACTGCTGTATTTAACGTCCTCATTGACCATAATGAGACTCTTGACGAAGTGCCCATAACTACATTAATTATGGTTCATTTATCTGCAATATCTCATGTAATCAGTCATCTAATGCTACTGAACTGCTTACATGACCAAAGCTGGCCGCCAACGAAAAATATATAGGGTATTTTTATGTCAAACTTTCTTGGTTATTACTGGAAATAATAAATTGATATTTTAACAGTATGATACCACTATATGATATTTTAACATCAACTAAAAGAAACACGATCAGACCAATATTAAAACTTTTATAATTTTTAATGTATAAGCGGTTACAAAAACACATATTTGTCATGGATATAACATGTCACATCTCTGCAAGTAATTAAATAATACAAGTGACTTTAGATCTATTTCTTCAGCTGATACAGCTTAAGCAGTACGTAAAATTTCATGAACATCAGTCAACAACTTTTCTTGATATTCTGAGATATGTTTGCACACTCGACTCAAAAAACTAAAACATAGGGAGATAGGTGGTTATTAATATTTATGTTTTATTTAGTTTCGAATTTAACAGTGGGCATAGAAGGATAACTAAATACCATTATGGTCACAACAAAATAATTAAGTTTTTTGTAAAAATCACATTTTAGGGGGTTATACCTGGGCTTAAGTTGGGTACT
The DNA here is from genome assembly GCA_025642065.1 of Paralvinella palmiformis. Taxonomy (NCBI): domain Eukaryota; kingdom Metazoa; phylum Annelida; class Polychaeta; order Terebellida; family Alvinellidae; genus Paralvinella; species Paralvinella palmiformis. The sequence continues at coordinate 20,857 of JAODUP010001521.1, forward strand.
TTCTGTATCACGTTATGTGTAAAATGGTTATTACATTCATTATGAGGTCCGTTAGTGGAATATTATTTGTATCATGTGATATTTAAGTGATGTATCATTTGCATTATGTTATTTAGAATCATCTTCCTCCTCTAAAGTTCCTTCTGACTCAAACTGATATGGTTGTATGTCATTCATGGCGTAATTTGAACAAGGTAATTATGTTTTGTGATGGAATAATTATTTGCTCACACTTATTTACATGCTTTTGTACGGGCTTTCTGGTCAAACTGATGTGTTCAAGTGACGTCAGCACTCAGGAGCTTCCGGTCTCTGTCTAGTTTCACAATGGTGGTGCTCACAGGCTATTAAAAGTCGATTAATGACGTTGGACTATCCCTTTAACATTCACATAAATTACATTTGTAGACAAACAAGCAGTTTCCTTTGTTACTAGACGTTCAAATAGCCACTTAAAGGGTTAATAAGGATACCTTGAATTATCAATTAATCACGCAAATGTTAGATTTAATACAAATATGCTTGCTGAAATGAAGCACATCTGAAACATTTATTATTAAATCACCGACAGAAATCATTGTTAAAATAGTATATATATATATATATATATATATATATATATATATATATATATATATATATATATATATATATACTATTTTACTGCAAGAATCTATTATTCTCTTAATCACATTTACCTCTGATTCATATTTATCTACATGGACAGCGTATTTTCTACTTACGTTCTAATAAATAATATCATCTTCTTTATTAAACGATCATTTGTATTCTCAGATACCGCATCTGGACATTTATCGGCAGAAAATCATTGAAAAACACAAACATTCCGTATATTTTTAACCTATGCCAATATATCATGCATAAATTTCTCTCTCAACAAAAAAATCCCCCGCAACTTGTATATTGCTTTAATTGTGTTGACTTTAATAAAAATGTACGTTATTTAACCTATTCATTGTATAATATAAAAGAAAACAACTACATATCGGATTTTTCTAAGTAAGATCAATGTATTATATCACAAATATTACCACGACAGTGAATATTTAATAAATCCACTAAACATTAAAGTACTAATTGTCAAAAGAAGCCAAAATCGGTTACTTCATATGTCTTATTTATATCCATTCGAATGACAAATAAGTAGCTTGTTCTATGTTGAGTATTTGTTGGGGGTCAGGGATGGAGATTCCATCGAGCCGTGATAGCACAGTTAGTTAGAGCGTAGGACTCGTAGCCGAAGGGTCTCGGGTTCGAGGCTCCGTGAGCTGCAATGCTGTCATGTGGCGACTGGTTCACTCATCCATAAAAAATGAGAACCTGACAGGACGCTATGGCTATGTGTTTGAGTAACGCGTTACGCCTATAATGGCAGCATGAGTTGTATGCTCCACTGGGAGTTGAAATATGTGCTGGGTCAAAACAGGTCTGAGTCAGGGATAATAATATTGTAAAGCGCCTTAGAGCAGCTATCTAGCTGAATAGGGCACTATATCAATGTCACATAGTATTATTATTATTATTATTATTATTATTATTATTATTATCATCATCATCATCATCATTAGTTATTGAGGATGACTCTCAGACTTGCAGGACGTATCAGGACACATATAAATATTTTCGACCTAGTTGAATGAGTACAATTGCGTCAGAGTGTTGTTTATGTCTAGAAATGTCACCAATCTTAGACCTTCGATTACCTTACACTGTGCTGTGTCTTATGACTCACATTGGTATACAGATCCTGTTTTGTGTCTTATGACTTACATTGGTATACATATCCTGTTTTGTGTCTTATGACTTACATTGGTATACAGATCCTGTATAATGACCCACATTTTTTGTTGCGTCTTATGATCAATTATATTAGACATAAACAAGTAATTAGAGTGGAGTTTGAACTTTGTCAAACCTTTGATTATCATATTGAATGATGTCCTCAGATATTTATTTGAAAGATTTTCTCCGGGTTATTCATAGCATAACGATATACAAATACCACTATGGAAATGTAGAACACCGTATTAGCTATAGCTAGACAGACACACATACAGGCAGACAGGTAATTAGACACAAGGACAGATAGACATACACACATACATTCAGGAAAGTAGACAGATAGACAAATGAAAGAGAGGTATACATATACACTGACAGGCATATTGACTAACTTACTGACTGAGAATCACACACATATAGAAAAAATACCGGTGTTGACTACTGACTGACATATATAGACTGACAGACATAGACTAACAGACATAGACTGAAATATATAGGATGACAGACTAAATGACTGACAGAAGGAGTTTTGGTGCCAAATAGTGATTACTTATTCTAGTCATGTACCATCAAAGCAACCTGATATTTGACGTACACATCGTTATTAAATTAACTTGACCTTCGTTATCACCAGGTTTTGTCATGTTGTTGTGCTAAAATAAGATATTCCTCCATTTTTCGGCGGCACTTTTCTTTTGTAAAATATATTTGTTAGAAAATTTGATTGTCCTATACAATTAGATTATATTAGCCATACACAGTGATCAATATTTGTTAACAAAACAATGATATCTCGTAGGGTTTGCAGTATATTGGATTCACACAGTTTGACTCAGCATGTACACAGTGTAACTCACAAAGGAGGCCACAAACTAGATTTGGTGATCTATAGAGAATCGAGTCCCATCATAGTAGAAACGTCTTCAGTATTTGACCCTTGTCTCAATAACAGATAAACTCAGATATGCTAAGGAAATTCGGGGGAAATCAAGAGAGAACCTGGTGACGAAGTTCCTTGATGGTGCACTTTGAAATATACAGGGATCTCTGTAGAAAAATGAATACACTACTCTTCAAGGAGAAGACGTGTTTCTCTGCTATAAAAATAGAAGAATGTGGAAAAGATAAAAAGAAAGTCTCCAAATTAAAAAAAAGACTTGATGAAAGGTAACTCAAATGTATATCTTCCAAATCTTACCTCTGCTGAACTCCTGGCTGACAAGTTCAGCAATTATTTCATGAGAAAAATAACACTCATCGGAAATAATATCATTTCGGATACCCCAAATGCTATCTGTAATATTTCCATGGATGCAGATATTATGTTTAGTGAAAATATGCTTGAAATGTTTCGACCAACTTCTGATATTGAGGTCAAGGAGATAATAATCAAGTCTCCGAACAAATCATGTAGCTTGGATCAACTGCCCACTTGGCGTTTGAAGAAATTTGTGGATCACCTTCTATCACTGATAACAGCCATTATCAATAGGTCAATGGATGAATCAGTGACACCATTGTGTTTGAAATGAGCCATCATAATCCCGCTGTTTAAGACATGTGGATTGCATACCAAGAAAGATCAGATACAAGAAAATTAAGTGACATAAATATTAAAGAATTTATTGAGGATCTATAGTCGTCTAAACAGTTGCGTAATTATGGGGGATCAGTTGATCAGCTGGTAGAAGCCTATGACAAAGGTGTTCAGACTATCATACATCACCATGCTCCTTCTTGTTAAAATATCATCACGTTGAGACCAGAAACTTCTTGGTACTCCAATAAACCCAGATCTGGTAAGAAAATGCGGGGGAAATCAGAGAGAACCTGGTAACCAACTTACTTACTTAATGGTGCAAGAAGTGTTTCTATTCTACAAAGATAAAGAAATGTGGAAAAGATCCCAAAAAAACTTAACAAATTAACTAAGAACTTGATGGGAAGTAACTCAAATGTAAATTTTCCATATCTTACCTCTGCTTAAGAGATGTGGGTTGCATAGGGAAGAGATGAAGAATTATCGTCCTATTTCTAACTTTTCTTTCATCTTTAAACTTATTGAAACGGTAATAGCAAGGCGTATAGTAGAACATTTATAACAGAGTGATCTCACTGATAATTAAGACTCTGCTTATCATAGAGGTAATTAAACAGAAACTGCTCTCTTGAAAGGGCATAGTGACATTGTTGCTCAGGCTCTTGATGAAGCATCCACGACTGGATTAATAATGCTTATTTATCTGCAGCTTTCAACGAACTCAGTGTGTCTCAATTGCCAATAAAACATCACCAGATATTGGTCTTCTTTTTAGTGTACCACAGGGCTCCGTTTTAGGACCAAGGAATTACTGTATATATACCAAACTACGACATAATATTAAGTATCACTGTTATGCCGATTATATACAAGTGTACATAACTTTAAAACTATGTCAAATATCGGATGATATATCATCTTCAATTGAAACTTGTATTGCAGACAAAAGTACTTGGATGAACAGCAACATGCTGAAATTGGATAAAGACCAGACAGATTTCATTGTTTTCTCATCCAAGGAACTGAGAATGTTCGCATTAATTTATTCCATGTCTGTAGTAGATATAGGGCTTATATTAGATAACACCCTAGGAATGGAGAAGCAGGTGAATTCCATATGTAAATCCCTGTTATTGCACTGGCTTCCTGAACGTTTCAGATCACTATAGAAGATCCTGTTTCATACATTCAAAGTACTGAGTTATTGTTCCTCTCCAGCTATATATATATATATTGTGTGTGTTGTGTGTGTGTGTGTGTGTGTGTGTGTGTGTGTGTGTGTGTGTGTGTGTGTGTGTGTGTGTGTGTGTGTGTGTGTGTGTGTTTTAGCTGTGTATAATAAGGCACAGGCACAGAGAATCTCGAACCGTGAATTCAAACTCTGGACGTTTCTTCATGGGACTGAATCCAGAGTGGCGACTTTTCTTGCTGAGACATGTGTAATTATAATATAGGGTTTTATTAATGACAAGGAGACTAAAGTTAGCCTTGAATGTCATAGTACAGACTGGACATAACTGGACCTAGGAAAGATAATTCTATTCCCACAAACAACTAAGGTGAATTATATATACAACTAAACTTGTTATATAAAACACACCAACCACACGAGCTGTGTCCAATGCCACCGCTCGAGATGCGATGCAGTGTTTCTATTCCTGAGTCAGGAGTACATGCTTTAAGAGCGTACTGTGTCTGCTACAGTCATTTAAATGCTGGATAACCAGGCCAAACACTTAAACGGCGTGCCTCCAAAGACGCACCTAAGCATGTGTCTGGTCTATGTGTACGCGACAAATATTTCACGCCCACAGGAAAGCGGCTACATGCAGGCTACGTACAAAAAGCGGAAGCACGTAAAACATACCATTTGATACCACAGCCCGCAGCAGCAAACAACACGTGCAACTCTCAGGTAACGAATAACAACTCCCAGATTATCAATAACAAATCCAAAGTCACCAAAATAAACTGGTAGATCACGTCGTATAAGCAATCCTGATCCAACTTCAGGGATCATATTCAGATAAAAATGGTGGCACTGCCTACAACGTGCCTTGTACAAATATGGAGCCAAATGTATCACGAGGCAAGAATGTATTGAAGCTGAATGTAATGGACATATTAGCTAAAGTTTGTTTCAATTACATTTCATTTCAGGATTTCTTTCTTTAACCCTAGATAAATATTACTAATAATTCAAGTCATTATTCCATCAAAGGTAAAGGTTTTGTTAGAAAAATCAAAATGCTAACAAATCGTGGTAAAAATATTGTATTGATATTGGCGTCATAATCGATAGTTCTCGATAGACCTTGATAGATCAAGATAGCTATATATCTTACGACGAAAGAAATGTTTCTGTCTTAAAAACAAACCCACACAGAATAATATCAACTGAACTAGTGGAAAATAAACTAAACAAGAACCAAAAAAAACTATAAAACCTGAACTACAACGAAACAAACGTGAATTCAAGTTGAATACATTTACCTGAATACATTTCCCTACTATATGTGTGTATGTGTATGTTTAGGATACAAAAAAAGGCACTGGCTCAGAACATCAACCGCTAAATATCCCTTGAGACCTATACCTCAATAAATCTTTACATTAATAAAGCAATAAATACATCAATCTAAATATAAAGTGTTCTACGCCTCTACATATCTATACATACGTATACTTATGCAGGTGTCTGGACTATTCATCAGCCTGTGCGATCCAGATAACCCCCTTTTCGTACGCGACAAATACGTCACACCCAGGGTGAAGTGAATACACGCAGGCTGCGTACAAAAGCGGAAGCACGTATAGAAATACCCCTTTTATACCATAGCTCGCAGTAACCAAAACGTGCGTGTGGTTTAATGGCGAGTTACTACACATAAGATAACTACTTTGACATCATGTTTTACCGTCAACCGTAATTTTATGTGGCTCAAAAGAAAGCTATAGATTGAACATTTTGACAGCACGGGTGATATAATAGCTATACATGCAACACTATTCCTATACGGGTGTAACTTAAGTACTCACTACATTAGGGCAAAAACTTAATACCCACGGAGACGTCTGCTGGAGCAATTCAGCAGGAATTTCCTGTGTTTCAAAAGAAACCGTACATCACTAAGGGACTATTGAAATTTCTCTCATTTAAGAAAATAAGAATGGCCATCTAAACTGACTGATTAACAATAAGTAATGCTAATACATTGAATTTCTACGAAACCTGCATTTCAAACTAATTATAAATCAAGAGCAGCACGAAGAGGACCTTTTATTATAGGGCTTTAATGTCTATTTCGGTTTTCACTAAACTGTAAACTGTTTGTTTTTTACTACCACCAAAAGAAGAGTGCAGCATACAACTAATTGAACAATAGCATACCACTTAATATATATATATATATATATATATGGGGTTCCCTATCTATTACGGATAGAATGGGCTAAATAAAATTAAACGATTGTCCAATGCAAACAACTTATGGCGAAAACCGCGGTTCTAGACTGTCAACAATACTGTATCCGGTTGATGATGTTGTTTTGTTTTATCCCACGCAACCTTTTGCTTCTATTTCCATTCTGTGTTCCTGGTTGTTGATTTTGTTCCTCGATTCTTCGTTGATGTTCTTGGTATTTTGCTCAGACGTTGTTGGCTTATAATTGTATTATCAAAATAATATGGTGCGTTATTGTTATTTATCTTTCTATAAATAGTCGTGATTTTTGTTTTATTAGAATCGAAGTATTCGTGTTACAATCAATGGAGACGACATTATCTTTACCTACACAGGTATTACTTGCAAATGGAAAAAGACGTAATTAAGCCATTACCTGATATTGTTGGGACAGCAATAAGTCTTCCAAAATATTAATTCCATGATAGATTCTGTGTATGACCTTTCTTCGTATACATTCGTATACAGTCTTTATATATTATATATATATATATATATATATATATATATATATATATATATATATATATATATATATGACACACTGTGAGGAGACATCGTCTAAGAATTTAACTTTGTTTCTATTGAGACAAGGTGAAAATTACAGGTGAAACGTATACTCTACTGGGACTTAATGTCACGTGTTGTACCGATACATGATGTGGTTACGTGCAAACAACCTACCTGTAAAGGCCTCTTGCTATAAGATAGTTATTTAAAATTCGCTGTATGTTATTAAGAGGACCAGGTCAAAAAAGGCGTGCAGCAATGTTAGTGGTCTTACCCTAAATACAAGCAAACGGGGAAATAAGAAATAACACTGGTCATGTTGTAGGTAATATAGCAGCACGTGGTTGAATTCGTGAGGGTTATAGCCAGTAATGTTCACTAATAACGTTGTATAGCAATGTGGCTATAAAGTGCTACCTGATTATGATATTGAAACTACCAAGTTTGTATTCTAGCCATTTTTTCATCACACAGCAACCCTGAAATGTCACACTTCCCTTCTATACAGTATGGATATACCCGTAGTGTTATTTGGCATTATGATAATGGATTGGATATTGCGAGTACCTAGTCTACCATCATTTGTTCCATCTTCCATGTCTACATTTGGTGACTCGATGTCATTTGTGGAAAGATTACAAAATACATTTATGTATATAATGAACGGAGTCGTCTTTATTCTACTAACAACTGATTCACTTCCGGATATAGACCCGGCTATTCCAGTGTTAGAAGTCTTCAACAGATGTGAATTATATCTCCTTTTGGATGATATTAGTATTTATAATCCGAGACAATGGTAGACTTATACATGTGCCTGGACTACTCATCAGCCTGTGGGGAACAGCTAATCAAATATGGAAAATGTGTATCTTATCCTTGAGTGATGTGGGCGATGCTTTAGGGGACTTAATCCAGAGTGGCAACTGTTCATGCTGAGATATATATAATGTTAAAAAAATTATAAATTATTTTAAATCGTCATTTAACAGATGCTCCAGAATCAAATGTAGCTTTAAAGATAATTTGTTCGCCATAACATGGAATTTTGTTATGGACAACTGTTCTGAATGGCTATTCACTATTTACTTTAAAGATTTTCTCGCTTCTTTTCTTTCTAAACGTCACAGTAAAACATGCAAATGTGTCGTTTCCTGCCACTGTATTGGTTTTCTCAATGGCTATACACCACGTTATCTCTATTTGCTTAAGATAGTATTAATTATATGAGGTGAAAATAGTTTTTATGAACGATTATCGAACTAGCATCGTTATCCTCTGAGTTACATAGAATGTAATTTCATGCGCTTTCTACCATAGATAGGATCTTGAAAGACTAATAGGCAAATCGTAGTGTTAGATTATATGGAGCCATGAGGTGTCAATGTAAAAGAGACTGATTTATTATGACGAAGTACTTGTGGTAGAGTAAATATGTATTGTGTAAATGTTAGATGAGACGGACGTTAACGTCAAGGTCATTCAGGGTCAATAAAACAAACGTTCAATCCAGCTGCCGTTCATAAAGTTATTCAGTGAGGACATAATCGATAGCATGACTATCAGAACAATCATCAGTGTCATCATAAAGATCATAACAATTGTCAACAACGCCATCCCAGATATCAATATACATAAAACATTTCAACAAGATGGAGTTCAAATCCATGGTCTGATATTAGCTTCTTTTCTCCTGTTAATATAATTAGTCATACTTGAATGATGAGATTAGATAAGAATATCATTCGAGGTGTGACTTTTGGGGTTTGTTGTTACCTAGATACGATGTCTTTATCGAGTCTTGTATGGTAAACATACCCGCTAACATAGACGCACATTTTATTGTTACAGCGTATTCATTTAGACTTTTTTATTGACCGTATCAGCCAGAACTCCATCTTCACGCTGCTAATCCTCACTTGGCCAAATTAGTATTTAGACCGAAGGATGATAATTCTGAAGCGGTTTGCCATATTACTACAAATGACCGCCTGAATAGCAAACTGATATTTATAACTGAGTAAACAAGAAGATTAAACCATTTGTCAATTTGGTCTCACTTCAAATACGGGTTTTAAGGTAAATAAAATATTAGCATTGATACGAATTTTCGATAGGAGACCTATGTGTTGTTAAATTTCCTAATTTTACCAAGTTCTGAGTGTAATTTCGTTTCCCTTTCTACTATATCCAGATATATTTTCAATCTTGTTACATCCAGTAAGATTATGTCATATAATATTTAACAGTAATTAGCGCATTGTTTATTTCCTATATCTAAACATTAAACAAAAAAGATTTTCCGGTTTTCTCTTCTGCTGCGTTTTTCTTTTCTTTTTTAATATTTGGAAGATAAGATTCATATTTCGTTTCAATAATAAATCTGAATGTTAAATTATTATTTAATGCGTGAATTCGTTTACATTTAATAAGCTTCGCAATGAAAAACCATATCAATTACCAATTTATATATATTTAAATATATTACAAACTTGAGAAGACTAGCTTAACAGTATTTGAACGTGGCGACATATTTCAATATTATTTCTGTCAAATCTCTTAAATCAGACCGTGAAAGTTTTATTTACAAGAGGCAACTTATTATCAACTGAAATAAAAAAAATATTTTAATTTCATCCATACATTCATTCATCCTCTTCATGTATATCCAAAACATAAGTCCTACACCACTTAGCACCCTATTAAATGGATAACGCGTGGGGAAATTAGATTTTCAAAGAGAAGGGTATATTCTGAGTACTAGTAATAATTCTTACTCCAAAGTATTAAATCCAAACATCTTAATATTAACGTGATCTTTGATGTCTGTCTACATACCTGCCGTCAATAAATTGATGACGAAGAAGAAGTACATTGAAATTTAGATAGTTCTTTTGATTTATGGTTAATCAAAATATTTCAGTGATCATTATTTTAAATGAGAAACATTTCATATATTTTATTTCAATCGTAAAGTAAAAGATTAAATAATATTTTTAGTTGCTCCGAAAAGATTGGAATATCATTCTAAATCGGTTTTTCTTTGATTATAAGACTGTCTTGTTGACATCACTTCCTTAAATTAGGTTAAAAGATATAGGGGGAAGTTAGGGAATATTTACATTTGACGGATGTAGCTTGGTAAGTTCCTGCTGTACCAATGGCTCGATATTCAGGGTATTGTTGGTGAATTCATAGAATTGTTGTCTATTGCAAAGATTACTTTGACAAGATTTACCTCGAACTAGGAAACACATGATGAGCAACACACATACACACACACACATATATATATATATATATATATATATAATTTCCATAGGTAAGTGCGTATTCATTGTTGCGCTATACGTCTAACATTAAGTAGAACAATATTTAAGGTCATCTAAAGTGGGAGATAGGTATAAATAATTGTTATGTTTGTCTATATAAACAACCTCTCGTATATGTGTATGTCTGTGTGTGCTTGCGTGTGTGTGTGTGTATATGTGGTCACCAAATATGTACGAATTAAATATTAATGTACTCATCCATGACGTAATAACACTCAGTACGTCAAGGGGCAGTATAATATTGAACAGCTACGTTGTATATAACAACAAGCTCATTTATCATAAATACCAACACTAATCCATCATTGATCTGGAGAGCATAGTGGTTCTGTTTGTGTGATTGTATGTGTACCTGTTTGTGTATTTTCGTGTAGGTTTGTAGATTTTACAGTAATCATCACCAATCATTATATAGATAGTGTTTGTCGTGTGAACGTTTGGTGAGTGGTGACGGTGTTGGTTAAAAGCGGCCTGGGTCATAATATCATCCCGGACATCCGTTATCTATCAGATAAGTCCGCCTTGGCCATAATGGTTACTTGGATCATGTCAGCAACTAGTATGTCATTAAACCTTGTAATAATGTCCATGATAAGTACTACAGCTGGGTTTGTTGATTGAACAAAACAAAAAACATCTTTAGGCGACATCCTTTGACCGCCACTTGGTTTCGCTGATAGTTCCCATTCATTTTACAATAGTAGTAATAATAATAATAATAATAAAAATTATAATATTAATAATAACAATGTATATTTAATAAAGGGCCCTTACTAGCAGGAGCCATTCAAATGCCATGTATAAATAATATGTAATATAATAATACCCCAAATAATATGTCTGTACAAAACCCTGTAATGATTTAAAAGATAAGAATTATTTATCTGTGAAAGCGACCTTAAATATGTGTGTTTTAGAAGAGATTTAATATTTTCAAGAGACGACGCATTTCTAATATCTGCCGGTAACCTATTCCACAAAGTGGGGGCTGCATCACTAAACGCACAATCACCATATAACTTGATAGTTGAGTGTCAATTGAACATGTTCATTTGCTCATAATATTCTAAAATAATACTGCAATTTCATTCAGTAGTGAGAACAGTGCACTATTAACCACAATACTTGTAGCTTCGGACACAACGAGATTGAACTCATGTACTAAACATGAATGCGCATTGGAGTTTCGTGACTTCCCCCAAAAAAGTTGCACAAATACTTCATAAGTAGATTCCTCATATTTTACCAAAATATTTCACCACATCTGTAACCCTTTCCATAAATAGATGTGTCTTTTTATTTTTATCACAATGACAATATGACAGTATCTATCTATCAGGTATACTGTAGAGTATCTCGAATGAAAAGAGCATTCGTTTTTTTTTCAACACGAACATGTACATGAAGCCAATCATACATTATTTCGATGGATCGATGAAAAACGCCAAGCACACCAAACAATGAAGCGAATGATTGTCCTGTAATATGGCAACTACCACCTGTTTTTTTTTCAATCTTTTAGCATGAAACACCTGTTAACCACACAATTTTCAGAGGGTTTTAAAAGTTCTTTATTTGAGGGATAATTTCAAAACAGCAACCAATCTTCATCTATACATGGTTTCTTCAAATTGTTGATCGAATGGGAGGGGCATCCATCCTCGGCAATTGGACCACCGACAACAGACACATGTCTCTGACCGCACCTGTTTGTATTCACCAATTTGTACTAATTCAGTCAGTTCATCTACCCATTTAGCTGCTGATATTCCAGCTATAGATTTAATATTTTATCCCCATGTTCACTGACTTCACCAGTTCCACCTTCAGAACTGTTGAACGAATCCAATATACTTCTGCACTTTTAAACACTATCAACCATTTAAAAGAAAAATATAAAAGAAAGAAAAAACATGCAAATGCGATGCCTTAATCTCGTAAGCCGAACTTACTCTTCCTAATGAAGTTGGTGTAATCGAAGTTAACTTATTATGTCCAATACAGGAGTATCTGATTTTAAAAGTAAGATATGTCGGGTACACCAGTGAAGGGGTAGTGATTGACAGGAGACGAGAAACGTTATCACCTGTTGATTTGTCAACACCAAATGTGGACCATTTAACCATTTTTGTCATTTTATCTATGATATGAAGGGATATGAACAAACATATAAAGAACATGCCAACATCAATCGTTAGAAGATTCACATTAGGTGTTGACCAACCAATACCATCACCAACCAACCATCCACATCACAAACAGTATCTGAATGATGAGAGGTGATGAATAATATAAAGCTTGTTTGTCAGTAGATGTATTCTCTTGTCCATATATATATATACATATATATATATATCCACGTCATGTCTGAACCTGTGTTGTCATTTATGATGCATTAGCTTCTTGTAGCCTAATAGAAATATAGCTGTTCAATAATTTACTCTTCCCTGATGTACAGAGAGGTATCAGCTCTTGGTGGCCTTCACCAATAGGTAGTTAATACGTTCATATGTAGGCAATTTATATATTACCTAAGGGAATAACTATCAGGTAAGAGATAGATCTAAATGAGAGAGATTGTCTAAATACATAAAATAACGATTATTGACATTTATCTCGCACTTTATCTAACCACAAATATTGTTCTGTTTAATCTTAGAAGTACATCGCGCCAGAGAAGACACACTTACCTATGGAAATTATTGGATATATCTATTTGTTGTTCGTCATGTGTTACCTTGTTCGAGGTAAATCTTGTCATAGACAACAATTCTATGAATTCAGCAACAATACTCTGAACATCGAGCCATTGGTACCAAGCATCAACGTACCAAGCTACAGCTGTCAAAGGTAAATACTCCCTAATTTCCACCTAAATATTTATGTTTTAGGGAAGTGATGTCAAAATAGTCAATCTTTTATGTATAAAATGTTATATTCCATATGGAGCAGCTAATGTTTAGAATTTACGTTTAAGACAATTTATTAACTGGAGGTCAGTAGACAGATATCAAAGATCGCGTAAATATAAAATATTTTAAATGTGTTAAAACCTCCATATATTATAAGTAGCATTTACGGTTGTTTTAAATTAGCCCATTTTAAGTGATGACTAAATGTCTTACAGTTCATGTCGTAAATGAAACTGGATTTTGTATCATATTTATAATGTGCTGGAGTGTAGATGTATTTGGATTGTTTAATGTCACTAGCTAGCATCATCTTGGGGTCTTGCATATTGTTATCCCATTTCTTAAGGATTTTTAAGATGAAACAGTCACTTATTTCCAAACAATCTAATAATTCCACATCCTTTCTCTTTTCATTGCTCTTACATTAGAGTTTCTAAATAACTATTTAATTTAACTGATAAACTGAAGAAACCATACGGAACAGTACAACGTACAGAAAGCGCACAGAAAGCGGAAGCTAATATAAAAATAATAACATTTGACAACACAGCTCGCAGTAAACGGCAAGTGTTTGTTGTTCAATGATAAGCTAATACAGGTACCAGATAACAACTTTTACACCACAATTTACAGTTAGCATCAGGTTTCTGCAGTTCAAAAAGGAACCTAGGTATCAGCATTTCAACAACACCGACGTTGAACTCTGCTCTAATCTGGGTTCAAATGGCTGAGTAATCTGACACCCACCCACATACTCACTCATACACACATACACAACACTCTCACACAATATGTCACAGTCTGACAATAATATATTATATTCATGTTTTCAGGATGTGTCGTCAGTACATAGAATGTCTCGCCTTCAGCCTTCAGAGGAATGAAAAAGGATTTGGGATGTGCGACATCTACGGCACCGATATACATCAATCTGATCTAATAATAAGATTACTGTCTACAGTACGTACATCTTATGTTTGTGTATTATTATCCGGCGAATACATCCTGAAATACGTTACAATAATTTAACGTGTACAGTTTGGTGTCTTGCGTTAGACATCTTGATTATTTATCATTGATGAAAACATATTTTCTTTGGAAATAATTTGATAATTTAAAGTCGTTTTAACTAAATATCTTTTTCTATGTTACAAATTTTTATGGAATATCTTATGTCAATCAAAGTTTAATGCAATGTTAGTCAAAATGTTGACGCATTTATTTAATTGCAAAGCGGCCAGAAATGACAGACTTGTTAATGATATTATTATTATTATTATTATTATTATCATCATCATCATCAGTCATCTTCATGAGCATCATCATGTATACTTAAGAATTAAAGTTTAAACGTTTTCGAGTCTTGCTTAGAGAAAAGTTAGAAGCTTCGAATTGCTACTCTAGAAGCTTTAACTTTGATTGATAACAGGGATGAGCACTTTCATCTTGACTTGACAGTAACATTTTCTCAGAATTCTGATTGAGATATTTTACAGATTTAGCATAAAAACATTAGTTACTTACTGATTGTAATCTTACTCACTTATCTTGTTTTTGATTGGTGTCTTTGTTTATAAACAGTGCCATGTCCCCTAAACTTTGATTGGTGTCTTTGTTTATAAACAGTGCCATGCCCCCTAAACTTTGATTGGGATGTTTACGTGAAGAAGTGTTACTTTAATCAGCTTCTGATGCCAAACATCTGGTCTAAGGCTGTTTATTACTGTAACAATACACATCCCCGAGCGAAGCTTGTAGAGTGTTGTAATGCTATGGAAAACGAGAGAATTAGTTTATTGGCAGGTAAGGAAATCAGTTAATGGGTTTGCTGATGTGTTTATTGTTGTTGTTGTTGTTATTATTATATAATGTAATTATAATAATAATAATAATATTATTATTATTATTAGTAGTAGTAGTAGTAGTAGTAGTAGTATAATACTATAACTGAGATCCGTGTTTTTGTGTTCTTTGCCGCTGAAACCGAATTAAACTTTCCCTCGGATAGAATAGATTTGATTTATTATAGTTATCACTTTTCCCACAAATATTGCCCATATTCATCTTTCTGTTGATTACCTGTAGGTGACGTTGATATTTGGTTAGGTTTTTATCGACCGAGTACCAGTAGTGACATCATTGAAATAAGATACTCATCAGACAACGAACTAGTGACCTATACTAAATGGGAAAAAGGACAACCAAATATTTTTTATGGAGAGGAGAATGTAGTATTAGCTAAAGGTGATTCAGATTATGAATGTTTTGATAGAAAGGATAGTATTGGGGTGAGGTTCCTTTGTGAAATTTAAAACGGTAATTTATCATTCCGAACGATAATCATGCAAAGGTTTGATTCAATAAAACAAAAACGATCTCTTTTATCAAACGAGAAAGTGACTTTAATTGTTCTATACACAAAGGAGCTGAATTCCTTTCTACGATCATATCAACAATTATAGTGAGGACGAAGAAAAGGCTTTCTGCGTTTCCGGTTTTATGACATTTTCAAAATGGGGAAGCGAGGTAGGGATTTTTTTCTTCTTTTCTTTATAATAATTTTTGCGGCATATAAAAAGCGGTCGATCGGATTTTAATGACGTTCCTAACACATTTTCCTGTCAGATACATGTAAAATGCGTACAAAACGAACTAAACTAACATGAACCACCCTCGAATATGTCAGAACCCCTTTTCCTTATTACGCTCCGTTTTTTTTATATTAACGCTCCCAGTTCACGTTATATTGTTATAATTTGCAAACCCAATTTTCTCTTCATTCTTCACACTAAAAACCCATTATGTCTTAAAGCTATTTAGGGGAAATGTACTTTCTAAACGGTCCTTCAAAAACCGCACCTTTAGTTAATACCATTTATTTCATATCACAATTTCCACACTATCTGTAGTGCAACTAACCGAACCCAAATCGTAGATGAATGTACCGTCTTATTTATAATTGATCATAACTACGTTCGACTCCGATACTGCGAATGACACGTCGGGATTATAATAGCTGTACATTTAACAAATTTCCTATATCAGTGTAATCTAATTACTCATAATATGGGAAAAAACTCTGTCCGCAGCTTAATACCCATGGAGATGCCTGCCGGAGTAACAAACGACTCCAGGAGTATAAATCCATCAAGCAGCATTGTATGAATTAATAGGTCGTTTCGCCAGACCACATAAGAGGACAACAATATAGATTCTACATTATACATAACAAAGCTAATAAACTCAACATGTTTTAATAACGACATAACTTTCTTACATTGGTGTAATAAGGAATCTGGATGGAAATAGATAAGATGTCTGGCACGGGCAATGTGCGTTTTAGGGTACATAGTAAGAGGCAACAGGCACAGAGCATCAACATATCTAAACCTCCTTCGAAACCTACCTCCATAAATCTAAATACAACTATACATACATTAATCTAAATATTAAATGTTCCATACCTCCACATATTGATAAATGTGTGCGTATACCTAAGCATGTGTCTGGTCTACTCATCAGCCTGTGGGAACCAGCTAATTCGCTTTTCGTACGCGACAAATATGTCACGCCCACAGGAAAGCGGCTACATGCAGGCTACGTACAAAAAGCGGAAGCACGTAAAAACATACCATTTGATACCACAGCTCGCAACAAACACGTGCGTGTGGTTCAATGGTGACTTGCTACATACATATCATAAACTATTTTGACACCACAGTTTACATTCAACAGTAATTTTCTGTGGTCCAAAAGAAACCTGTATATAAAACATTTCGACACCTCAGATGCTGACCTCAGCTTTATTCTGGGTTCGAATTGCTGAATAAATCCTACCTATATGAACCATGTATCAATACACGTCCGACTGGTCTGGCGTCGAAGTTCTTCTCTAACCTAAGTGAAAATTCAAGCCCTATATATAGCCTCAGCGTGTTAACAAACATTACAGTTTGTCCATAACAAAGAGAATGTACACAAACACAGTTTCAAGCCCTATATATAGCCTCAGCGTGTTAACAAACATTACAGTTTGTCCACAACAAAGAGAATGCACACTAACACAGTATGGACTCACTAAAGCGATTAAACTAAAATAAAAACAAAGTAGCAATACCGCACAATGGATTATTACTGGACTAGAACGAAATATCGTCTCAAACCTGAGTAAATACTACAATTTACTCGAACCTAACAGCTAACCCTCATACGTTTCCGTTCATCACGGAAGAAAGAGTACAGAATTCGCAGATTATGCGAAATAGAACAGGAACAAGTGATTTTAAGGAGTGGCAACGGATGGGGAAATCATTTGACAAATAGATCACTAATGTTAAATAATATAAAAAATGTATTTCATACATTATAATTAATGTATATACTTAATATTGAATTTTTTGTGTGTTAATGTCCATTAACTCACAGCATATATATATATATATATATATATATATATATATATATATATGAGTGTGTATGTTTGCATTTGGGGGTACGTGTGTGTGTGTGTGTGTGTGTGTGTGTGTGTGTGTTTTTATAAAGATAGTTAAGGCGCTGGTACAAGTGTTATACTTTCATTCAAACAACAATTAACTCCAAACTGATTTTTTGTTAAATATTTAATTGTAAGTATAATTAATTACCGGTAAAATTAGAGAAAAATGAAAAGAAAAAAGAAAATTTCTAAAATAATCCAAAAGAGGATAATCTAAATATAAAAAAAGAAGAAACTATGATTAAACCAAAACCAGGCTTTGTGTCGAACACTACGGCCAAGAAAGATTAAACCTAAAATGGAGAAATAAAATATTAATACACAGTATGAATAATGTGTGAATAATATAAGCATAAATCAGAATAAATTCAGATTAATACTAATAGCAGCGATATAACACGACTCAACCCAACAGCAACTGTGTGTGTGTGTGTGTGTGTGTGTGTGGATGTATGTGTGTGTGATAGATATTACTTTAATGAGTCTTTCTCAAATATTGTTATTTGCCTATTTTTAGTAGGAAGGGTGTTAAGATTCGAGTAGGGAAACACCAATTTCTGCCATAAATAATCACCTTTCTTTTCTAGAAATGCTCGTAGATGAATGGTAGAGGTTGAAAACATGGATACAGACACTAAAGTTGTTATTATAGGCTGACAAATGGCAATGTTATGCTTATTTCTATAATTTTCTTACGTTATTCAGTATATCCTAGGCTTTCAGAAATGCACATCTTCATTTCTATTACAAATAATGGTGGGTTAACCCTTTTTAGTAATATGTTGACTGGACTAGTATTCAATGTTAAATTCTACATTAAATGAAATGTCACATGTCCTTCACCTTATAAAATATTGACAGGTAACTGGCGGCCATTTTATATTTAGACCGATCACCTTTCAAAGATCATGTGGTTTATCACACGACTACAGTATTGTTAGGTTATCGTCAAAAGATCCGACAAGTCACCATTCATAATCAACTCCAAATAACATCGTTTCGTTTAATTTTCGCCGGTTGTTTAAGAAAGATCTACTCTAGAATGGAACACGAATCGAGAATAATTTAATCAGCTGTCTTCTATCATATAAGGATAAAATACAAAATCCTTTTTTTATTTTCTATCTATCCCATGGTCGAATACAAAAGCACTTAAGGGTGTATAAGGACCTTGTCCTTTATTCTGCAATTTAAGAAAGAAACAAGGATTTGACGTACAAGTCGCAAACTTCAGAGAAAAAGACGTCTGCGTAAACCAAATCGGCATTCATCCACCTTCATCCCCCAATAGGTATATATATATATATATATATATATATATATATATATATATATATATGCTCTCCTCTCTCTCGCTCTCTTTCTCTCGCTCTCTTTGTCTCTCTCACTCTCTCTCTCTCTCTCTCACTAACACACACGCTTGATTGTTTGCTTAAACACACACACACTATACACCCACACACACACATATACACACATACACACACACACACAACATATATACACCACACACACACATATACAAAATACACACACACACACACACACACTATATATATATATATATATATATATATATATATATATATATATATATATATATATATATATATTATCGACCTGTATGCGAATGCATGCGTGGATGCACTTATGATCTATTGTCAAGGGTATTAAATGGTTATAACACACATAACCACACGCAAACACATACATACACAAACACACCCACAATACTCAAAAACATCTAGGGATCTAATTGCTCAAATAGATTAACTTACATTGTTAACCTTCCCTGTATTAACATTGCTATTAGACGAGACGAGATGTTTGGTCAGTGAGTAGCTTATCTCTGTCACACACTTTTAGATATTCTACGGTATAGTGAGAAGAGATATCATTTCATTTTATAAGCCTACCTCAGTGGTGATCCATTTCCGTGAACCAGCATATCATTATTCCATTAGATCATTCGCTTAAAGTATATTACTTTAGTTTCAAGTTTAATACAGCAATACAGGTTTGTGGATAGTGTACGACACATTTGCAGCAAAACAGAACGGAACGGAAAACAGTTCGAATCAATTCCAGGATATTTCTTTCACAAATTTCCTGTAGCCATAAGACCATTCTATTTCATGCAGTAGAGTAAACTACATAGCTTATTCCATCATGTTATCTGACGTGATTGAAGCTTTTCGAGCGTTATTTGAAATATTTTGACCAAGCATTATAATTACTGCACTCTCCTATGTCTTTCAGATCACAGCTGATTGGCTATAAAACTGTTGGCACACATGAGTTTCATACATCCACATCGACGAGAAATTCTCACAGGTATAAATAGATATATATTTTACTACCTGCATGAGTGCCGGTGGCCTAGCGGTTAAGCACCCGGCACTTGGTACCAAGGGGTCATATGTTCGATTGCAGAAAGAGGTCAAAACGGTTCCAGGGATTAATTTTCTCGGCTCACAACATCGTGGGTGGCTGACCACGTTAAATGGTGCTGCCGTCTCTACTGAATTATTAAAATGAAGGGGGACCATAACCCCCCCCCCCCCCCCCGAGGACTTAATACACTCTGGCAGTGATCACCCTCTGGATATTTGGCTTCATCTTTCCGTTCTGATCAACGACAGACTGGGCATACTCCCCGAAAGACAAGCAAACCTGCATCACACTATCAGAGTCCGCTATGATGTTTATCACAAACGGTTGTATTTGCTTACAAATAGTGTTAATGACCCCCCCCCATCTCACGGTAGATTTAGTTAATTTTCATCAGAATCTTTGGCTGATTTGAAATAAATAGTTTCAGTTATTGTAATAATAATTTGAGAGTTAAATGGTCTACATCTCAATTAAACAGATTACGATGAATATAGATCCGGAACCAATAGATAATTGTTTACGCAATCCAGGGATTTTGGAATCGGAATTAAACACATTAAAGTATCCACCGACTTCTCCTTTTCGTTGTTAATATAATCTACCAT
The DNA here is from genome assembly GCA_025642065.1 of Paralvinella palmiformis. Classification (NCBI taxonomy): domain Eukaryota; kingdom Metazoa; phylum Annelida; class Polychaeta; order Terebellida; family Alvinellidae; genus Paralvinella; species Paralvinella palmiformis. Next base: position 41,915 of record JAODUP010001521.1, read on the forward strand.
TCGGTTTCTATTAAATTATGTTAATAATCTTATGGAATATCACTCGATCTCAAAGAAAAGACATTTCGCACATTGTGCTGCTATTGTATAAGTCTCACCATTGAGAGTAAACAGCGCCACAAGACAGTGTGCTCGTTAGTTTGTGTTATTTAGTATGACTTTTATTTATCGAAAATCCCTCGAATAATCACATTAACCATAGGATGATCATCAAGGGCAACATGCTACAAATACATATAGAAGGAGAATTAAACTCGAAATACTGTATGGCTATATGGCTGAGGAATGGAAATACTTCGAGGTAAGCCAATAATACTTGTTCTTCTGGACCTGTCTGCTGCATTTGATACAGTTGACCATAATGTACTTTTCTCTAGGTTAAAAGACATATTTGGTCTGTCAGATAGAGTACTTGAATGGTTTAGATCCTATCTGGAACAACGCTCCCAGAGAGTGTCTGTTCATGGTATTTTATCTGACATTCAGTTTTTGTTATCTGGTGTACCACAGGATTCAGTTCTTGGTCCTCTGGTTTTCACAATGTATACCCGTCCTCTTGGGATCATTGCGCAGCGATATGGGGTTAAATATCACTTGTATGCTGATGACACACAGCTGTATATATCACTGGATCCTGACAATGAGTTAAATTTCTCCTCTTCCTTGAAGAATTTAGAACATTGTATTGCGATATTCAGCTATGGATGACTCAAAATCTTCTAAAACTAAATGATAATAAAACAAATATTTTATATTTGGCATCACCACATTGTGTTAAATCCCTAAAGACACCAGCATTACAGATGGGTGCATCTTCGATTACCCCTAATGGGTCAGTAAAATATCTAGGGGTTATTTTTGACCAATGTATTAACATGCATGAACATGTCACATCAGTATGCCGAGCTGCCTACTACCATCTTAAGAACATCCACTGTTTAAAAACATTCTTGACACAAGAATCACTTGTAACTGTAGTCCATGCCTTTGTTACATCTCGTATAGACTATTGTATCTCCCTGTTATATGGTATATCTGATTATAACATTAATCGTCTTCAGCGAATTCAGAATAGTGCAGCTCGCATTGTAACAAATACTAGAAAATATGATCATATCACCCCAATTCTTCAAAAACTGCATTGGCTACCTGTTAGACAGCGTATCCATTTCAAGATTGTATTAATAACTTATAAATCTATTAATGATATGGTGCTAGAATACCTTTGTGAACTGGTGTCCATTAGAAAGTCATCCCGAAAACTCAGGTCATCCAGTCAGATACTATTGCAGGTGCCAGTGTCTCGGCTCAAGTCATATGGTAATTGTGCGTTTAGTGTTGCAGCCCCCACTGTGTGGAATAAGTTGCCGGCAAATATTAGAAATGAGTCGTCTCTTGGAAATTTTAAGTCTCTTCTAAAAACACACCTATTTAAGGTCGCTTTCACAGATAAATAATTATTATCTTTTAAATCATTACAGGGTTTTTACAGACATTATTTGGGGTATTATTATATTACATATTATTTGTACAGCGCCTTTGAATGGCTCCTATAAGGGCCTTTATTAAATATACATTATTATTATTATTATTATTAAAACAGACCAAGAGGAACACAGTTCAAGTCAACTGAAACCAAGCATGCACCTATTGTCTTGGATTGCGTTTTTATTGAGTAACCACCTATTTGTAGTTAACATAAAAAAGTAGCTTCCTGTGAGATTCATCACCATCAAACAATCTGTGTTTTATGTAACATATAATAAAGGCACGGCTCAGACTTTCGTGGTGATTTATTCAATCTAATATAAGTGTAACCAAATAACCACTCCCTAAATACAAAACAAGAATATATATATATATATATATATATATATATATATATATATATAATTATGGTTGAGTATGTGTGTGTGTGTGTGTGTGTGTGTGTGTGTGTGTGTGTGTGTGTTTTATAAAGATAGTTAAGGCGCTGGCACAGGTGTTATACTTTCATTCAAGCAACAATTAACTCCAAACTGATTTTTTAAAAAAATATTTAATTGTAAGTATAATTAATTACCGGTAAAATTTGAGAAAAATTAAAAGAAAAAAGAAAATTTCTAAAATAATCCAAAAGAGGATAATCTAAATATAAAAAAGAAGAAACTATGATTAAAACAAAACCAGGCGTTGTGTCGAACACTACGGCCAAGAAAGATTAAACCTAAAATGGAGAAATAAAATATTAATACACAGTATGAATAATGTGTGAATAATATCAGCATAAATCAGAATAAATTCAGATTAATACTAATAGCAGCGATATAACACGACTCAACCCAATAGCAACGACCGGTTTCGACCTATTCAAGTCTTCATCAGGTTGCATAGAATGTCTAACGTTACCATATTGCTCGAGGTTTATATACACAATTTTTCAATAGGAAGCCACCACCTAATCCTTTTGTTCTTTT
>JAODUP010001523.1:0-40000 GCA_025642065.1 Paralvinella palmiformis
AATTATAAGGTGGTTATCATGATGTCAACATATCGATACAGGTATTACTGATGACACATTATGAACATTAACGTTATGACTATCTACTGTTAGGTAGATGAAAAGTCAAAAAAAAATTTTAATATTTAAATTCTTAGCCATTTGGTATAGACTACTAAATGGCCAATATCGCAACTGTGAATTTCATAATTCTCACTAACACATGTTAGGCTGTAATTCACCAATATATATGATGCACTGTTGGTGATGTATACTATTGCCAAATAGTCAGATCTGGCACATCTTGTCTAATTATTATAAATCTAGATCTAATTGGACAAGGCTGTTAAAGCTACATCAGGTATCTTAGGTGTATCAGTATCATATAATAATATTAATATCATGATAGTAATTGTCATAGGCTTAAGTTGGTCTAAGCAACTTAACATTGAAAACACATAGCACAGACATAGTTTCAATATCACTAACAGGAGACCTCCATGAGCTAACTGGAAGGGGGTTTGGCCACATAACTATAACACCTGGTTTCAAAACCGGCCAGGCTATATCAGAAGGTTGTTTCACCTTCGCCTCATTACCTTTGGAGGTTTCTCGGCCCATTTATCCTACATTGACCACGAAAGTGGCCACAAAACAACAACATTTAAGTTTTCATCATAACTAACAAACATTTGTTATTGTGATGGAGAGGATTGATATTATCTTTCACTGGGTTTAATAACAAGTCAGTGTCAGACATGACTATACATAACAGCTTGGCTTCAGTTTAAAAATAATATTTCATGAACGAGGTCACAAATCTATGTTTTATCTTAATATGGTTTTCAATAATAATAGTAATAATATTATTGATTATTAATGCCCTATAATAATCTGTGTTGACAATCGATGTTCATCAAGTCATCCTTGACATTAGTTAATGGTGCCGCAAATATAATATGACATGAATATTGTCTGCAGACTTGTAGTTGTAACTATTGCACGATATGTCTCAAAAGTACCGAGTAGTTTGTTCGGCTTAAAACCCCCCAATAGGCTTTAATCATATGTTTCATAAAATCCTCTATGAATCTAAGGTTAAACAATGGTCATGTTAGATCTGCTACTTTTATCATTGCTAGAAATATGTTTATTTGTTAGACATCGGTATCTTAAACATTTTAGAAAGTTTTAGATATATCTGTTCTGTATAGATAATGATATCACTACTAGTATGTCTATCACATATAGTTCATCTTCTGTTAACTGTGAACGATCTGTACTTCAGTTCACTAACACCTAGCTAGCAGCTGTCTGTTTTTCTAACTCATTTCTTCTCATTGCACTGATGTGTTTTTAAATATTGTAGTGCTCTATAAATGTTTCATTCAACACACTGGTGTAGTTCTTAGAGTATCAGTTTTCTACACCAATCTTTTTATTGGGTGTTGTATCGTGCTCTGTTGCCTTACATTCACATTGATTGGTTCTAAATTTGGGCAATGACTAATTAGCATTCAGAAGAAAGGGACTCACCTAATTTGTGATTTGTTGTGTTTCCAGAATTGCGTTTTTTGTATATCGGAGGTCATGCTGTTATTTGCTCGTATCAAGTTTATTTATTTGATGCATATACTGTGCCATGATAATAACTTTCTAGTAGATGAAGTACCACATCAGCAGATTTGTTTTCTCTAATAATAATAATACATTTGCTTATTGGTGACTGGATATAGAAGATGCTGTTGTTTATTTATAAAGAAATGTATCTTGTTCTTGTTTTGTATTTACATAATTCTTTTATTAACAGTACACATTGCAGATTTGCAGACATATCAACATTTTATCTTTGTACACTGTTTGTGTGTTTGTTTGTGTGTGTATGTGCATCCGTACACATTGAAACAGATATACATAGATGTGTTTCTTCTCATGATCTCTTAGTCATGTTGGATTAACCTAAAAGACAATAAATACCTCAAATCTATGCAGACTAAACCTATTGATCAATATTGCAGATATTTATTATTAATTATTATTCATATTTGCTGCGATTTTAGGAGCTTCACAGAATTGTGTCACTCAGTGCCATGGCACTGATCTCTCCACGAATGAGGCCACAAACCTCTGACTTGCTCCACACCAATCCTGATGGACTTGGAGATAACAATGACTTCTCACTGAGTCAGTCACTTGATGCACTGATCAGTCCTCGATACAACTCACCAGCGGAAGAATATAGGAAGGGTTATGATAAAACACACCCAAACGTCAACAATCTGATGAAATGTAAAAATGGTGAAGACATGAGGACCTCTGTAAGTTACAGCGCAGGTATGATGACTGAAGAAGATTTAGTTACAGCCGAGAAACAAGACACAGTTATTCAGTGACCTGTTGACAGCTTCTGATTGCAAACATCATGAATAAATATCCACTTAATGAGGAAACTAGCCATGGATTTTCTCTGTACGAGAGGTAGTGAAACAACCCAAAACAAACACAGATTGGTTCAGTTGAATCACTTCAGGCTCGGTTAAGCATTTATAGGTTTCACTGGTGATAAGTTATTTACGTTGTTATCTCATTCTGGTCTAACCAGTACCTTTTCCATTGTCTCGTTGCTGTTATGTAAATAATTTAACTGAAACGACGCGGAAATTAATTTTTTTACATCGTACATTTATTTTTGTGTTTTGAGTAGAAAATACCACGTATATTTTGTCTATCGTAGCACTGATGTGATTGTAGGTAGATTTCGTATTCATTGAGCATTCTTACGAGCAGTAGAAGAAATCACATCGAAGGCCAACTCGATCAAGTAATACTCGATGAAGGATGGTCATTGAACATATTGATGAATGTCAGAAATCATATAGCGTAGTACTGGACTGTTCTAGTTTAGCGTTCACGTCTCATTTGGTGTAATTAGTCATTTTCATATTTATTTCATTTGCCGTTATACTTGTCACTTAACATGACTTTCTGAGTTATGTAATCTCTTCTCCTCATAGCTATATATTGTATTGATGTGAAACTGTGCAATGCTTTGTTTGTTTCTAGTACTTTATCCCCCGTTTATAGGCGCGTATTTGTTTTTACAGATCAAATGTAGTACATAATTGTGGTTTGACATTTTACCAAATGAGATATCCATATAACATCTTTACTAAATCTCAGTTGGGAGGGTAATGGATAACACTTCAGTTAAACTGTTCGAGAAGATAATACAACTCTTAATTATTGTAACACAGAAATTTGATACGTGAACTTCTCAAAACCCATTTGGTGCTATCAGACCACTCTCTGTGTGGTTATTCTGTGTTTACCTGCACTTTAATACCTTGTTGATAAATTATTATCAATTGAGAACAAATGTTGCCTAATTTATTTCTTCTGCGTTTAGTGTTACACCAACTGCTACATTGGTATTTTGTGAAATTCAAACTTTGTTTCCGAGACGTTTTTTTTAAACATATATTTTTGTGTATTATAACATCTGATCACTTGAGCCAGACTGAGTTAGGGTACTTTAAATAAAGCCAAAATGGTGTTCCATGTGTCATAAAGTAAATTTTACAAATGATATGACAGCCTTATGATATTGTAATAGAACATAGCATTATTTTCTCCATTTGGGTGTGGTTATCCCTGTTTCCCATGCTTCCAGTCATAAAAATTCTTCATCTGTGGTGATATTTTTTTCCTAAATCTGATTTATTATATGATATTCAAATGTTAAATCAGCATTATGAGTGGCCAGTCCTGTCTATGCCACATTAATGCTTTAACAAAGCATGAATCTTGTTATCCGTCCAAATAAAACCATTTATATTTTAGTTGTCTTGTTCATGTGTGTGTGTTAGCTGTGTATAATAAGGCACAGAGAATCTCGAACCGTGAATTCAAACTCTGGACGTTTCTTCAGGGGACTGAATCCAGAGTGGCGACTTTTCTTGCTGAGACATGTGTAATGTCTCACCAGTCCCTAAGCCGCCAAGCAAAATCAAAATACGAATCACCCACAGCCGTAAAACACCCAAGTCAGATCACGGCAGTAGTGAGAATGTTTAGCTTAATTGTCTAAGCAGCCCTATTTATAGCTATTTTTCAATTGCTGTATCTTTCTTCAAAGCAATACTATATAAACTATATAACCCAATTGTCACTGTCTTCAAATATCAGTTTTTACAACGAGCAGGCGTCACGAAGCGACTACTATTAAAACTGTTTAGCTTAATTGCTATTAAAAGACTGACATCTGCGCTGAAGCAGACCGTATTAGCGCGTCATAGCTTCGATACTGTTTGAACTATGTTATCATTTTCAAACCTGACCTAATTTATGCTATTCTAACTATTGTAGTTCTTAAATGTTATTTATGACAAGCAGATTAGAGCTAATCTTGAATGTCATAGTACAAACTGGACATAACTGGACCTAGGAAAGATAATTATATTCCCACATACAACCAAAGTGAATTTTATATGCAACTAAAGTTGTTATATAAAACACACCAACCGCGCGAACTGTGTCCAATCCCACCGCTCGAGATGCGATGCAGTGTTTCTATTCCTGAGTCAGGAGTACTTATAATGCTTTGAGAGCGTACTGTGCCTGCTACAGTCATTTAAATGCTGGATAACCAGGCCAGACTCCTAAACGGCGTCCCTCCAAAGACGCAAATAGTACATGGAATATACAGCTCTAGATCAACTTTTCTTCAATGCGGTGACCAGGAAATATAGTCTCCGCGCATAGAAAACGGAACTCTGCAACATATGCCTTGTGATATTTGCTGGAGGGTCAAATACCTCATAAACATACAAATCCAATAAATACTATGACCTACTCGTCACTATTATAACAATTTACATCGGCGCTTTAGCAGAGCGTTATGGCGAAATTACCGTTCTAAATATTTACATTTTCAAACCAGACCTAATGTCTGTTATACAAACTATAATTATAATGTAGGGTTTTATTAATGACAAGGAGACTAAAGTTAGCCTTGAATGTCATAGTACAGACTGGACATAAGTGGACCTAGGAAAGATAATTCTATTCCCACAAACAACTAAGGTGAATTATATATAAAACTAAACTTGTTATATAAAACACACAAACCACACGAGCTGTGTCCAATGCCACCGCTCGAGATGCGATGCAGTGTTTCTATTCCTGAGTCAGGAGTACATGCTTTAAGGGCGTACTGTGTCTGCTACAGTCATTTAAATGCTGGATAACCAGGCCAAACACTTAAACGGCGTGCCTCCAAAGACGCAAATAGTGCACGGAATATACAGCTCTAGATCAACTTTTATTAGAACGCATGGACCAGGAAACATAGTCTTCACGCACAGAAAAAGGAACATCATGTTATGTATCGTGGATCTGTCGGCAATTAAACACCTTTTAGTCTTATTTGATTCTGAAATTATTAACCAGTGATTTAAGATTACGTATCTGCATTAGAATACAAATGACGTCCATGGTTCGGTATGATAGGGGAAATAACCTAGATAAATTTCGTCAGGGAAAAATCAGAGAATTTGAAAGTGCGCTGAAATATCGGTATACAAATCGCTGAATTTCTGTTTGGGAAAAAATAGTGTACTTTACACATACATTCTCGTGTATCATAGAACGATTTGGCAATCATTATACAAATGTACACAGGAGAAATTATTTTAATATTTGGTTGCTCTGTGTTACACTTGTAGCTATCACTGAGAGTTTGTGTATATTATCTTTGGGTCGAGAAAATACTCTGAATTGTTTATGTTTGCGAATTTAGTTAATCTAAGCAGAGAATTTCGTTTGTACATGATGGAAAAATCAAAGAAGTTTATTTTGGATTCCCTGTGGGCACACTGGATGTGCTAAGCTGAGTAATATTGATATTGACTTGTTAAGTGTAACTGTTCAAACTCATATTCATAACTTTTTTGTATGTTGTACAAGTTGGTGATAATGTCTTAAGGATAACTTGCGAATCGAAATTCTGAACCAGCATCAATAAGATTATAATCTGCACTGCTGTTTACACACACACACACACACACACATACACACACACACACACACACACACACACATAATTTGCAGCAACTTATTATTGATATTAATTATTGATGCAGCATAAAGTGATTGTTTGGAAATAGCTATACTGCCAGATATGTAATTGCTCTTTTTAATAACACTTGAGCAAAGCAGCGTATTACGAAGTCGGGATACAAACTCAAGAACCGAGTTACACTCGTCTACATTAACCCACACTTTCCGAAGGAAATGGCACAAAAACATTAGATCAGCTCATTATTGAGGGGGCACCGTATTATGTGGACACACTACAAGCCCTACCTTTCAATATAGCGGATATGTCAACGACAATTAATGACGGATCAGCATGTCCTGTATGCCGGTAATCTGTCACCATATAGTAACTTTTATACTATGGGACACCCCTTTATTTTGGATGGGATCACGTTCAACTGTGTTGAACAGTGTTACCAATACACAAAGGCTACGCTGGCTGATGATATTCCTACTGCATTGAACATCATGACGGAATCCGATCCTGTGACCATGAAGAGAGTCGGTGATGCCGTGAAAGTTGCCAGTAAACTCTGGAATAATAACCGCGCAAAGGCAGAAATGACCCGAGCAGTGACAGCTAAGTTTCTCCAAAATCCACGCCTAATAACTGGAATCAAAGTAACAGGATCACACGTATTCGCAGAGTGCAACAGGTTCGACAATAAGTGGGGCATCGGCCTAGCAGATCCAAATGCTGATAACGAATCGTGCTGGAACTGGGAGAATTGGATGGGGGCTATACTAATTAAGGTTCGTGAAACTTCTTTAAAGACACAAAATCCTGAAATCGAATATTTGTATGATTATTTACATAGTCCCAGCTATCATTATATAACTAACGGCAAGACGTGATTCTATCACATATTTCTAATATGATAATTACCTTTGTATGTAAACATTTAAATGTTTATACTTTATTATCCTGCAAATAAGACACAAAATCCTGAAATCGAATATTTGTATGATTATTTACATAGTCCAATCTGTGTGTGTGTGTCTATTTGTGACACCCTCACCATATATGTCTAACTGATAAAGCTTACTTGCACATATATGTTACATGCACGTTATTGATGAGTTCGACTACACGATTGGGACCTCAGTATCCAAATTTACATAAATTTAAGGGGGGAGTGGCAGTTCGATCTGTTTGTGCCTAAGCTGTGATAGAATATGACAGTGCAATGGGGACACTGGGTTATTGATTTGTACTGGAGTTACAGCATTGTGTGGCTGTGCTGGAGCATCAATCCTAATCCCTTGTTTCATCCTAGTGTTGCCTCATGGGTAATTGGGCTTATAATTAAATATCAACTTTTTGTAAATGTGTCGCCCTGCTCCTGTTTTTCGGTTCTCCGGTGTCCTGAAGGGTTTCCATCCATGTTTCATCCTTATTCTAACACTGAATGCGGTTGATAACAATATTAATTACTTAAATAATACTATGGATACCCTAAATTCTTGTCTGAATGAGTCTGTTAAAGACAATGAAGATTTGGACAATCCATTGTCAAACCTAATGATAAATAGCCCATACCATGACATAAATAGCTTAATAAATAATCTTCTAACTAAACATCCTGATACGTATCAAGCTAAGGTACTTCATTTAAATATCCATTCCCTATCTTCTAAATTTGATAGTCTAATCACTCTACTAGATAATTTACAAACGAACGGAATATATCTGGATTTTGTTTTATTATGCGAAACATTTCTTCATGGTGGTAATAAACACCTATTTAATATACCAAGTTATAATCTTGTTTTTAAGAATCGTTCTAATAAGACTAGAGGAGGTGTTGCTATCTATGTTAAAGAATCCATTCAATATAAACTCCGTAAAGGCTTAATGACATTTGTTGAAGGGGAATATGAATCCATATTTATAGGAACAAATATTTCAAACAATAAAACTGTAATTGGTGAGATTTTTAGAGTCTGCAAAAATCGTTGGAAAGCTATGATGAAATATAATCTTGGCTCAAATATATTAAAAATTTTATTATTGCAACTGATCAGAATATCGATCTATTACATATTGAAAGTCATAAACATACTGCAGAATTACTTAACAATATGTTTGCTAGTTCTCTCATACCAACAATAAATAAACCTACCCGTATTACACACTATACTGCTACATTAATTAACAATATATATGTGAAATTTAATGATTTCCATACTACAGTAATATCTGCTATCCTAATGACTCACATATCTTATCACCTACCTGCATTTTGTTTCATTTCTTATAATAAGCCTTACAGTCGAACAAATCAGAAGCCACTAATATTCGAAAAAAGAGATATAAATGATAACACTATAAACCTTATAAATAATGCTATTCAACATACTAGTTGGGACTACTTAGACAATCTTACTGTGAATTCCAGACAAAAGTATCATCCGAAATCCATGGTTCTCCAAAGGACTAATGTAATCATCACACACACATGTACTAAATTATATAGCAAATGCATAAATAATTCCAAGACTGATATAACATATAAAACATACATCAAATGTTTAATCGACTCCAAAAGATAGCTAAGCAGATCTATTATGCACAAATATTTAATGACGTCAAACACAATATAAGGAAAACGTGGAAGATAATAAACGCAACAATAGGCAAATTAAATGATAAAACTAGTACACCACAAACCTTTAAAATAGACAACAAAAATATCTTTGATCCTAAAATAATAGGTAAATAAACAGAAAATAATGCATAAACGCATTTCATTCTACCTAGAAACAAAAACAAATTGCTTTATACAATCAATTCGGATTTAGAAAAACACACACAGTACAGTAGATGCAATTACGAAATTTGTTACAGGTACAGCAACCTGTCTCTATAAAAAAGAGTCAGTGATGGTAGTGTTTCTGGACCTTTTCAAAGCTTTCGATACAATTGATCAAAATATATTACTAAAAAGCTGGAATTTTATGGAATTAGAGGGAAAGCCTTGGATTGGTTCAGAAGTTATTTGACAAACCAGAAACAATTTGTACATTATGGAGGCATAAATTCCAAAGTAAATACTATTGAAGGTTGCGTTCCACAAGGATCCGTATTGGGGCCTCTGTTGTTTATCATCTACACCAACGATCTACCTGACACTTTAAATATTGTATAATCAATCCTATTTGCGGATGATACCACTCTATATTATTCATCTCCACACATTCCAAACCTGTATGAAATTATGGACAAGGAACTTGATAGTCTGACTGATTGGTTCCGAGCAAACAAGCTCTCACTAAATGTTTCAAAAACAAACTATATGATATTCTCAAACATAAACTCAAAACAGCATGCTATGGAAATAAAGCTAACCAATACAACTATAACAAAAAAGAATTGTGTCAAATTTCTAGGAGTGTTCATTGACGAAAATCTAAATTGAATGAACATATCAAAGTCATTAAACAGAAAATATCTCGATCATTCTTTTCTATAAACGGAGCCAAACACGTCCTGAATAAAAGCACCTTGTAACTTTATTCTATTCTCCGGTTTATCCATATCTAACATATGGAATAACATTGTGGGGGGGCTGCCTATGACATCCACTTGACGAAACTTGTCATGATGCAAAAGATTATTATTAGAGTCATAGTTGGCGCCACCTATTATGCTCCCACAAAGCCCATTTTCAAGTACTTGCGAGTATTAAAACTGACTGATATATATAAAATGCAGGTATCAAAATATGTTTTAAATTTCCTCCACAATGTACTACCCTCACCATTGAGCAACCTCTTTACCTTATCAAGAACTGTGCATGAACATAGTACCCGCCAGTGCACAGCACTGAAACTGCAAACGCTTCCATCTCAGACTGTTGTAACATCCCAATGTATAGCCAATATGGGGCCACGTAAATGGAATCTTTTATCTTCAGAACTCTATACAAATTCTGCTCATCAGACACTGATACATATATCTGGTTTCTCTTCTAGATTCTAGTGCCGTGGTTCGGGAGTACAGCGACCGATTAATATATTATATGTACAGCCCAGTTTTCTCATAGGTGGTGAGGCATGTTGGTGGGTGTAGCCATGTATGACAATGTGTCCAGAATGTTTTGTCCTGTCTTATTATATGTTCATAGAGTAGGGACGGCTAGCTCTCTGGGCTTGGGTGGTAGAGAAAGCATGGACAATAGAGATGAACGCTCTCCAGAAGAAAGAGTTTGATAGGCAGAAGTGCAGAGTTTGAAAGTGATGCGACATTGAACAGGGAGCCAGTGAAGAGAATCCAGAAGTGGGACAGAATGGGAAAACCATGTGACAACCCTAGCTAAGCAGTTCTGAACAAACTGGAGTTTTAGAATATCCTTATATGGAATGTTATAAAGAAAAGAGTTGCAGAAATAAAGCCTTCTAGTAATGAGTGCTGTAGCAATGGTTTTGGCGGCTGAAAGAGAAATATAGCGACGAATACGTCGAAGGTCACGAATGTGATCGAAGCAACAGCGATATGTTAGAGAAATATGTTTTCTAAAATTAAAATCGCTATCTAATGTAACACCAAGATTACGTACAGTGTCTGATGGTGTAATGCTATGACTAAAGATGTTCGTAGGGAAGAAACAAGTAAGTTTGTGGCGTTGTCTGGATGTACCTATAATGATGAAATCTGTTTTGTTGACACTGAGCCTAGATTTATTGTTTGTCATACAGCCAGAGGTATCAATGAGACAGTCACCAAGTCGTCCAAATAAAAGACCTATGATATTCAACCTTGCAAACTCTGCGGATCGTGAGCTAATTTTGGTCAAAACGTGTAACTTGGAAAGGGACAAGAATCTGGGTTAGCGAAGATATTCCTGGAGAGATTGACAAAAAGCGACAATTATTATGGCCATATGTCAGGGGTAGCTAGAGAAGGCGACCCCAAACAACATCCATAGATGCCTGTATCAGCTTAGCTCATAGGTAGTCATTACCTTTGGAGGTCGCTCGGCCAATTTAGCCTACCATGTGCTCAAAAGTGGCCGTAAAACACCAATAATCATTATCATCATCACCTCAGAGGTAGTAAGATATTAATTAACAAGCAGTCTTATTCCACGGATCAGATTGATGCCCTCCCACACTTTACATTCAACACAATGTAAAACGATTCCCCTTCAGCGCTGCTACACAACTAATTGATAAGTAAGCTGGGTAGGATAGGATGTTTTGTAACAAAGTGTAAGCTAGGCATGGATTACCTATCATTAAAAGATAGTGAAAAACTGTCTTTAAAGGTCACATGTTTTAATGACCACTTGATGTGATGCTAGGTGTGGTATCCTAAAAAAAATCTCTCTCTCATCTTCCCCCCTCTCCTACTCCACTGGTGTTAGCCCAAGACCAAAAAAGGAAATTACGTTAAAGCTGGGGAAATACACGTTTTGTAGGAAGGGGCCATCCCAACCCCTACATATCATATCGTGACTATACCCAGTAGGCAACAGCCAGGAGCCTATACCCCAAACTTCAACAACACCAACATATATTCGCCCAAGCCAATCCCAATGTACCATATCACATCAAATAAACAATATTCGCATCAAGCTAAAATTAGCTCCCTTACTAAGCATCGAATCTAAAAATATAATATTTTAGTTTTCTTTAAAGCTTTACAAGACGAGCATATAAGAAGAGAACAGGGTCTTTATTCATAACTGCATCTGGTGTGCCTGTTAGATAAAGCAGGCTAGGCTGTCTGTTGAACCTTTCACAACACACCAAGATAATTATATGACATTTAAGGTCTTTACTAAACACCTGAAGTGTGTTTTAGGTGCAGACGTTTACAAAATACTTCTTCTTTCAAGTGTGTGGTTCACGTTGTTGTCAATGTTCTAAATTTATGGCTCATCTAACCAGATATTGTAAACTGGGTCGTTCGTTGGTTCATTCTCAGATAACTTGTTATTTTGAGGCCAAGCTCTGTGTGTGTGTGTGTGCGTGCGTGCGTGCGTGCGTGTGTGTGCGTGCGTGCGTGTTGTCACGCACACGGCAGCGTATGTATATCCTCATTTTATTTTTATATCGTAATATTAATCACAAGATACTGAACACCTCACACAATTGATTAAAATATAGACTTTACACTCTCTTATGAGGGCCGTGTTAACAGTATTATAGGCCCCCGGGGAAATCAGTGCACTGGGGGGGAGCTCCTGCAGTTAAACATATATCTATTTTATTGGTACTTCCAACCAAACTGGCGTTTAAGTGTATTTTAGTTTAGTATTAATGTATTGACAGCAAGTCAGAACACATACATAGATTAGCTCGTGGCCCCCCCCCCCCCGCCGGCAACTGCCATCCGTGCCCATACATTAAGACGGCCCTCTATCTTATCATGATGACCTATACAGTTCTATTCACCTTCGAAATGCCATGAACATTAGTCGTTGTATATATTTTTAGCACCACGTAATACAACATGTGGTATGCTGAGAGGAGATAGATAGAGAGAGAGAGATATTGAGTGTTTGTTTTTTGTTTTTGTGTGTGTGTGTGTGTGTGTGTGCGTGCGCGCGTCAATAAGAAACTTTAATGTTTTATATTTACTGTTGGCGTTATCTTTCTCATTATAAACAACGTGTTTTTAAAGTTTTGTATAACTAATTCATTAAACGTCTATGCACCAAATCAAATACGCGCGGATGTTGGTGTAAGCCAACCCATCCAGTCACCCAGGGTATAACTTAAGTGACAGCTACCTATACAATCACTCACCGGTATAAACATTTAAAAAGTCGATAAAATTAAACATATATTTATTGTATTGGTACTTCCAATAAAATCAGCGTTTAAGTGTGTGTTTTAGTATAAGGTCATTGCAGAAATTATTTATTTATTTTCCAATACTCACCACCAAAGTTTTTAATTTATTGTTACACCCAACCACCCATAATTTAAAATTTAGCTCGCACTAATATTTCCCGTTAAATATCGCATCTGTAGTCTCATTTTGTAAGCCGAGGTTAGTTATAATACTTTTTTAAAGATTAATATACTTTATGCAAGTATGCATTTGTGATAATATTCATCCTATATTGTGTTTTAGTTCGTGATTTGATGTATGCCTACAAACCGAGGTATAAGGATATATTGTCCCCTGTAGGAATTGCCTATTTCGGCATATGCATTATTGTATCCTCCGGATAAATTATGATAGCACGCAACATCCAAGTGTTCTATGTGGTCTCAAAAATCAGGCTAAAAGGTCCGAATAGGCAAAACGCTGTGGTCTTGATGCCATTAGACTCAGACATATCTAGGGGAAAAAATTAATCTTGGGGGACACTACATCTTTTTATACCAGGCTCCACTATCTACAACAAAACAATAATATTGCGTTCACGCGATAATAATTCATCACGTAGATCCAGGTAATACCGAGATTTTAAATTTTTATGAAGTTACATACAAATCTACATTCATTCCACTAGTGTGTACTTAACTAAAGGAGTGTTCACAGTGGGAAGTCTCAAATTATACCAAAATTATTTAATGATTTTTATTACTCCATTTGCTGGCCATAACTTACCACAAACATTTATTACAAACACGTCAGATGTCACTAACGTTCACGATGATATTAACAAAATTTAAATTTTCGGTGTTAAACTGTTACATTATCTCCAATAAGTTTAATTTCTACATAAAATATTCCTGGTGTTCAATTTCCTGGTCCTCCCCCCCCCCAATATGCATTGCACAAAACCTACAATCAATAATTGGGGGACACTACATTTTTTATACAAGGCTTCACTGTTGACAACAAAACAATAATATTGCGTTCACACGATAATAATTCATCACGTAGACCCGTGACCGCTACATAGTTATAACTGGAATAGCCCATAATATTTATTTATTGACAGAAAATCACAACATACATAGACTAGCATGGGGCCCCTAAGCTTGTGGGGCCCCCGGGCAACTGCTAAGCGTGCCCATGCGTTAAGACACCGTATATCTTCTCGTGATAAGCAAATACAGTTCTATTCACCTCCGAAATGCCATGAACATTAGTCAGTGTGTTATTTTTAGCACCAAGTAATATAATATATGGCATGATGAGAGGGGGAGATGGGGCGGGGGGGGGGTAATTGAGAGAGAGGGGTTGGGTTTGTGTGTATGTGTGTGTTGGCACGTACACGGCTACGTATGTATATCCTCATTTAATTTTTATATTGTAATATTAATCATAAGATACTAAATACCTCATATAATTGATCAATAACTAGACTACAATCACTTATCAGGCCCGTCTTAACAGCATTATAGGCCCGATAAAAATTAAATAAATATTTTATGTATTGGTACTTCCAACAAAATCAGGGTTTAAGTATGTTTTAGTTTAGTATTTATGTATTGACAGCAAATCACAACATACATAGATTAGCATGGGGGCTACAATGCTCGTGGGGTCCCCGGGCAACTGCCAAGCGTGTCCACACGTTAAAACGGCCCTATAACTTATCATGATGAGCTATATAGTTCTATTTACCCCCGAAATGTAACGAACATTAGTCATTGAGTTTATTTTTAGCACCAAGTAATAAAATATGTGACATACTGAGAGAGGGAGACGTGTTTGGGGGAGGGGAGGTACCTGAGAGATATATTGCGTGTGTGTATGTGTGTGTGTGTGTGTGGTGTGTGCGTATCTTTAAGGTTTAGGCACCAAACCAAATAAATACTAAAATACTCACCCTGTTGGTTCAAACGTGCGGGTATTGGTGTTAGCTGACCCATCCACTCATCCAGGGTCTCCCTTAAGATCTTAGACAGACCGTGACAGTTAAACAAAGATACATATAAGATTCAGGTTCGTGACGTATATATATAGTCTGACACCGCTTATAACGAAATTCTAATTAAATGGCACTATTGGAAGCCGGATTAGCGGATCCGTCATAGCCGCCAGGTAATGGAGACTGTCAACAATAGATGGCTGGCTGTCATATTGGTCATAATTATGGCAGCTGGGGTGACTGTCATCAACGGTCAGTTTGTCAAAGGTCAGTTAACCGTATTTTAGTATTTTATTAACATACTTAAGTATCTGACTCAGTTTGTTTGCCTTTGATATTTTTATATTTATATTTTTACAGAGTGAGTGAGTGAGTGAGTGAATGAGTGAGTGAGTGTCATATGTATGCACACACGCACAAATATCTAACACACGCACTCCCACTCTCTAAATAAGAAATATCGCCAGATTTCACCACATTGACCCTTTTTTCCTCATCTAATATTGTATTTATGGCAGACAAGGGGTCAATTCAATTCCGGAGTTGGAATTGTTATGTTTTTTAATGGAATTGGGTATTGATAAATTTTGAATTAGAATTGAAATAGATCTTGCCAATTAAGCTAGTGACATCTGGCGGCAGGATTTGGAACTACTACAATCGGGTCGTGTTAAACGCAGAGTCTGAATCCTCGTTCCTTTTCAGCGTGTACGCGAGATTTGTTTGTATATTTTAACGATCATTCCCGGTGATAATACTCCACGATTACCAAAACAGTCAATAAAGGAAAATGAAAGATAAGGTGATATGTAGTATATTTCTATTCAAAGAAAAATAGATTAAATTTGAGGTTCTATGTGGTACATTTCCCGTGTACAAGCGGATTGCCGTATTCGTAGCGAAAATTTACGTATAGGCAGTGGCTTTCCCATAGTGTTACTTCAATACACATCTTTGGCCATTTATAATAATATCGAAAATGGACAAGACAGTTGTAATACTATCACTTTATCAGGACAATTAAGAGATATCTTGAACGATTTGTTTTATTTGTGTTCATTTTCCGTGTAGCGTCATCTAGCAGTAGGCTTATGGCGCATGCGCACGTCACTGATAATGCGCAGGCATAGATGGCATAATTCTAATAAACAAACCTGTGTGCTATTTGGATCGAAAATAGTCATCAAATTGGAGACATATTGTGTTACACAAAAGTATTGATTGATAGAGCAATAATCCGGCATTTATATAGTGCGTTTGGGTATTACTTCCTGTGAATTAACGCAAACCATAAGTTGATTTTAAAATGTAAACAAACCCCGTCTGTTGCCATTTCAAATTTCAAGCGATAACCGATACTAGCGGACTTCGCTAAAGAAGTATTTAGTCTAATTTTTTCACAATAACAGCATTTAATAATGGAATATGCTGAACAGCCAGAAACTAATCTATCATCAGAAGTATTTTCCTATCTGAATTCCAATTGTATTACGTAGTAGATCGTTGTTGAAACCGAGATGTTCAGAACAAGAATCCAGCCTACATTGAAAACAATGAAGCTCCACATCCGCTGCTCTGAGGGGGGGGGTCACCCGAAGTGTAAAAGCCCTCGAAAATTAGTTGGCAAGGTCTACTGAAAGCGCCTTAATTTAGATCCCACCACACCTACTAATTGCATATACTTAGGGAGGCTAAATTAGGCTTGGATGAACGTTCATTTAATGATGAACGGAAACGTATGAGAATTAGCTATTAGGTTTAAGTAAATAATATTGTTTACTCAGCTTTGAGACGATATTTCGTTTTAGTCCAATGTGCAGTATTGCTACTTTGTTTTTTAAGCTGCTTATATATGTATTAAGATACTGTCTATGATACTGTGATATTTTTATTATTATCAATTATAACGGAACATAGCTAATATAATGGATTATTAAATAAATAAGATGATGGGGCGTGACTAATAAGCAATGTCACAGTTTGACTTATTTCGGGGCATTCTATAAAATGGCTTATGGTGCATACATGCAATTTTACAATGGCAATTAAATTATATATATATATATATATATATATATATATATATAACTGTACCTAATTTAGTAGGAGTAATTTACTACATTAACTGAAACTCCAGGCATCTTTTTGTTTTTGTGCTCTTTGAGACTAAAAGTGCCCGAAAATAGATTATTGGAAAAAATGTAGAGGTGTTTAGTAACAAACTGCTATGGGAGGTTTCAGCATGAATTTAAAATGGGTAATCAATGTTTGAATATCACAGGATGTTTTTTTTCTTCTTCTTTTGTTGTTGTTATTGTTTGTTGATCTGCAATATATTTGATAGCCACCCATCTTGTGTTTCCATATGATGCTTAGCCTCATTAGAGAAGAGTTCAATGCTAGCTTAACTAAACTTTATTGCTCTGTTAGAAGTTTTCTGACTACGTCCTAATATAATGTTAAAGTTTGGTGTAAAAAAGTACAAATATAATGAACACACGGGCTAAGTAGGAGTAACTATACACAAACAGAGATATCATTATAATGACCCGGAATTTTACGCTTCTTTCATCAAATCGAATCTCTTTGTTCCCATTTCCTCAAATATTTAACATGTAAAATACCAAGATATTTAGATTTTTAACTAAACCAATATCATGTGATCCTTGACTAAGGAACGGCTCAACTGTACATAACTTACATCAAATAGTCCTTTGGTTAACTATATACACTCATATTTGACTTCAATCGAGCATATATCTGAATACATATACAAGTATATGTATACGTGTATACATGTGTACATGTATATCTATACAGGTATATGTATGCAGCCACATGTATACGGGCATATGTATACCAGTATATATATATATATATATATATATATATATATATATATATACAGTCAGAATCCGTTAATCCGGACATCGTTTATCCGACAAATGCACCATCCGACACATTATTGCCTGTGACGGATTTAGCTCCATTATAAATGACTCTTTAATCCGACAAAATCGTGTTCCGCGTTCCGACTCCGACGCTTCATTTCGCCAACAGAATGTGACATTTCAATGTAAAATTACCTCGATAATCCGACAACACGAAAATGTTGCCAAATATTTCCACAGTCATGCAAGACACACCGACATGTGAGTAAGGGTTCATTAACCTGCCCATCCGCGATAATTGCTGTATCGTAACCAATTATAATCGTCCTTGACCATACACAGTGACACACGATGTTTTCATTGCCTGTGGCTATCTAATAGCCAATCATAATAATTGAATGGCTAATTACAAACAAAAACGTGTGATCTTTTCAATGAGAAAATCATGAGTTAATCTGATGGACTAAGTGAAACGAATATTTCTTTATAGTGTCTGTAATTAACAAACATCAAAATGATCAATGGCTTCCATGCCATTCTGTATCTTGCGCATGGCTATTGCATATTAGTTTAAATACGGAGGTAGATCTTTATGATTTAAAAATGTGTGACAGACTACCGGTATGTAACGGACTCGATATTCCGACATTCTCGTTTATCCGGCATATTATCATGTGATAAACGTTGTCGGATTAACGGATTCTGACTGTATATATATATATATATATATATATATATATATACATGTATGTGTGTGTATGTGTGTGTGTGTGTGTGCGTTGAAAAATATTAATTTATACTTTTAACAGCGCCGAGCCACTTGCGCCATAACGGTCTGCTTTACCACAGATAGAAATTTTTATAACGAGTAGGTCATAGTATTTATTGGATGTGAGGTATTTGACCATCCAGCAAATATCAAATGGCATATTATGCAGCGGTTAAGAAGGTCTGTTTTCTGTATATGGAGATTGTATGTTTCCAGGTCCGCGCTTTTTAAGAAAAGTTTGACCTAGAGCTGAATAGTGCGTGCCCTATTTGCGTCTTTGGAAGGACGCCGTTTAAGTGTTTGGCCTGGTTATCCAGCGTTTAAATGACTGTAGCAGGCACAGCACGCTCTTAATGCATTATATGTACTCCTGACTCAGGAATAAAAACATTGCATGGCATCTCGAGTGGAGGAACAGGGCACGGTAAACGGAAAGAAGAAAACAGGAATAAAGGAAGCGAGAAAAAGTGGGAAAAGGAAACAGGAAAAAAAGTAACCGAAAAAAGAAAAGATCTTCATACTGTAATTAACAACCAAAAACACGCCCAAATTGCAAATTATTATTATGATTTTATTGCATATTCATCACATGACTTGTTGTACCATATACTGATGGTGATAGGTGTTTTACGGCCACATTTGTGCACACAGTAAGCTAAATGGGCAGAGCGATCTCCAAAGGTAATGAAGCGAAGTCAAAGATGAAACACCCTTCAGGTATGCTACAGAGATGTATGGACATATGTGATGTATAACCGGTGATGGAAGTTGGTGGACAAGATCTGGCGTTGAAAACATCTCTTTACGCAATAAAGCATACTAATACCGAACTTTACGTTGCTAATCACTTCGATGGTTCAATATACATATTTTAAACGTCAACTCAACTCATGCATTGATCACGTGCTGGAATCTAAACTTCTTAGTAACCAAAGTTATTGTATTTTAAGCTACACTGTGGATAATGGCAGTGCTAATTTCCTTTAAGTACATGTATATCATCAGTACAGCTTAAACATCCACTTGTCGGTGATATAAATCGGGATGCTGAGATACAACAATACCCACTTAAGAATTGGTCAGACAAAAGTCTTTGTACATGATTCCATGACATAATATCTCCCCTCATCATCATCATCTTCTTCAGCATCACCATCGTCATGTATCCGTTTTGTGTACCGACCACTTCAGTAATCCCGGTGGATCGGGATAGAAATGCGGGGAATCCAATCATGAAATAGTTGAACATTCCCTTTCTAGGATATACAAGAGCAATAAATGACAGACGAGGGACTGTTAAACCATTAGAGACTGTGAGAGATTCAAACATCGAATATAATTTATATGGAAATTGTGTGACAGACCGCGACATGATCACACTAACGACTGTTATAAACCTGAAAAGAAATCATATAAAAAGCTGCGCATGACATTAATAACAAGCCAGAAGGTTCGTATGTTTATTGAGATTAATAAATAATGACCTTTCTTGTGACAGATTAAGCAATTAAAGAAAATATTTGTCCATAATGGCTATTACGGGAGAGTGTCAATTGATGCGCCATTTGTTAAGGATAATGTAATATATTATCATAAGAAACACAATGTAAATACTTTGAATTATTATTACGTCTGTATGACTTGGTTCTATTGACCTAATAAAAGCACTTCCGGCTAAAGCTGTGGAAAGTCAACGTCTCGTGTTCTGTCATTTGTTTAAAATATATTATATTGGCGACGAGGTGGTGAGAAATAAACAACAAATTGGTTGAAATAATAAACAACCTACGTGCGTGTAATGAGACACAAAGAAGAATGCGTGCGATACAAAGATTAAGGCAGATTTTCACTGATTAAATTCGACATGCGCCGTCTGACTCTGTCTTCGTGGCATTCTTCGTTTGGGTTAAATCCGCGTGTTGTGGATTGAATTCCTACAAACTGTACAACAATGGCTAGAGGAATACTGCTGGAAGAAATAGTTTTAAAAACTCAATAGCCATTTTAATTCGTCTCCGTCAGAAATCTCGGAAAGTTTTCACTTCGGAAAAAGATATCAAATTGCTGGCGAATCTGTGAATGATTATATTCTAGTTTTAAAAAAAAGTCTATACATTGTAACTTCGACCAGTATTTAAATAGAGCTTTGAGAGATCGATTTGTTTGTGGATTACGAAATTTTTAAATCCCAAATAAACTGTTAAACATTGAACATTTAACATTCGATGATGCGTGTCGAATCGCTGCAGTGATGGAGATGTCTTCTAAACATACACGGGAAATGCATCCATCAAAAAGTACTGTGAATAAAGTGACGAGTAGTCAAAACAAGTATCCAGGAAGTAAAGGCGGATTTCGCTCAACTACCGGTACAGTGTCGTGTTACCGCTGCGGAAACAACCATCTGGCACCTGACTGTCCACATAAGGACGTGGCCTGTAAAACGTGCAGAAAGCAAGGTCACTTTGCCAGGTTTTGCAAGACTAAACTAGGCAGAGGACACACCAAAAGCTTTACTAGTATTAATCCTACTGCAGCTGTAGTTAAAGTTGTCACAGAGAAAACTATTAACCAGGAGGAGGATTATGCTTGTTTAGGCATATACTGTTATGTCACTGTCTAAATCTTCTAATGAAGGTTATTTTGAGAATGTGCTGCTTAACGGTAAACCTTGTAAAATGCAAATAGATACTGCTGCTGATCACACAATAATGTGTAAATCTGTGTATAGGATAGACTTCAGTCATATTCCTTTGAGAAAATCTACCATTAGTTTGTGTACATATACTGGTGACTCACTAACTGTGTCTAATGAATTGTTATGTGAAATTGTCTATGATGAGCAAAAACTTACATTGCCTTTAGTTGTAGTAGACCACCTTGAAAGACCTACACTTTTAGGTAGAAGCTGGTTGGCAAAATTACGACTAAATTGGTCAAAGGTGTTCCATGTTAAGCACGAGGAAGCAAGGGACCCTAATGCCAAGCAAAGATTAAATTCCATGTTGAACAATAAGGCTCATTTATTTGAAGACAGTTACGGTGGTTTGAAAGGCCATGAGGCTCACATCAGATTTAAGCCAGAGGCTAAGCCAGTGCTTCCCAAACATTGTAGGGTACCATATGCATTACGTGAACCAGTAGAAGCTGAGTTACGAAAGATTGAAGAAAATGATGTTATTAAAAAGTAGATAGATCTGAATGGACTAGTCCCATTGTAGTGGTTCCGAAGGCAGATCGATCTGTAAGGATCTGTGGTGATTATAAAGTCAGTATTAATCCTTCAGTAGAGGATGAGCAAATAACTCTACCAACTACTCAGGATCTGTATGTGCAAATGGCAGGCTCCAAAGTATTTATCAAATTAGATTTGTCCCATGCCTATGCACAATTAAAAGTTGATGATTTAGCAACAGTTTTGAATCCATTACACAGGCTGCTACAAAAGAACGTTAAGTGGCACTGGCCTAGTGAGTGTAAACAGGCATTGAAAGAGTGTAACACTCAGTTGAGAAGTGAAACGTTACTTGTACATTATGATCCAGTAAAAAGTTACGGTTGGCATGCGATGAAGGTTCCTATGGGCTGGGCTCAGTTTTGTCCCATGAGTTTGGAAATGGAGACGAACGACCTATCAGTTATGCTTCCAGAACCATGAATAAGAGCGAGAGAAACTATGCACAAATTGAGCGTGAGGCTTTGTCCCTAATATTCTGGGTAAAAATGTATAGCCGACAATTTACTTTGGTAACTGCCCATAAACCTTTGTTGGCTATTCTTAGACCAAAGTCTGCAGTACCTACTTTGGCCGCTGCCAAAATTCCTGAAGTGTTTAAACCTTTTTATCACAGACGTGACGAGTTATCATATGAATTGGGTTGCGTATTATGGGGTGCTAGTATTCATTCCAAAAATGTTTC
This sequence comes from Paralvinella palmiformis, assembly GCA_025642065.1. Lineage (NCBI taxonomy): Eukaryota > Metazoa > Annelida > Polychaeta > Terebellida > Alvinellidae > Paralvinella > Paralvinella palmiformis. Next base: position 22,436 of record JAODUP010001523.1, read on the forward strand.
AAGGGCACATATTAGATTAACTATATTGGAAAATCCTGGTATGTGTAGCATGAAGGCCCTAGCACGTAGTTATGTATGGTGGCCTAAATTAGATGCATATCTTCAGTCGAAAGTTAGAGCATGTGCTGTATATCAAACAGTTAGAGCTACTCCTACAAAACTACCTTTCCACCCATGGGTTTACCCAAAGCGTTATCTTCAAAAAGCCACATTGATTGTTGTGAAGATATGAAACAATACTTTCTCATTCTTGTCGTTAGTTACTCAAAGTGGGTAGAAGTTAAGCCTATGAAAAAGACAACAGTAGACAAAGCTCTTCATGAGTTGAGATTGATTTTTGCCCACGTGATTTGCCCGAACAGTTGGTGTCTGATAACGGACCACAGTTCATTGCACATGAATTTAAGGAATTTATTATACAAAATGGTTACAAAACGGGGCTGCGGAAAGAGCAATGAGAATATATAACGAAAGTTTCACCAAACAGGTTCTAGAAGGTAACAGCGAGCGTTCAGTGAAACACAGAATTGCAGATTTCCTGTTAAGATATAGAAGTACACCTCATGGCTTAGTTCAGGGTAAGAAAATGTTTGATGTTGGTGATGTGATGAAAGTGAAAAACACAAGAGCACAATGAAAAATAGACAAATGGTTATTTGGTTCTATAATTGAAGTTAAGGGATCTAGAAATTATGTTGTGAAAATAGGTTCTGAAAGAAAATTAGTTCATGTAGATCACCTTGTTAAAGTTTTTGAGGGGGCAAGCATCTCTGATTCACAAGAACTGATCATTTCCCTCCCGTTTCTGATTCTAAATAAATTTATACAACTATTTGGTATATTTGTTAGGATTATTACTGAGTTATACAAAAAGATAGAATAATAATTATTTTGTGTAAAACAAGGGAAGCAGGGTAATATATTATCATAAGAAACACAATGTAAATACTTTGAATTGTTATTATATCTGTATGACCTGGTTCTATTGACCTAATACAAGCACTTCAGGCTAAAGCTGTGGAAAGGCAACGTCTCGTGTTCTGTCGTTTGTCTAAAATATATTATAGATAAAACAAATACTTTATTTGGCAAACGACTGACTGACCTAGTGTTACCCAACGGCACACTAAGTAGTATACACGTGAATTCTACGTAACTCATACATGTAGAAATTACGTATATTTTTGGTGAACTATGTTAGTTGAATCTATGTAGTTATTTCTACGTGATATCTACGTCCCAATTTACACGTACAATCTACGTCCCAATTTCTACGTAGAAATTATGTACTGATTTCCACGTAAAATTCAAGTGGTAAAATTTACATTGACTCCACCTCATACTATCATTCATGCAATGAAACAAAAATATCACAACCTTGGGTAGAGGACCTGAGTCCCAATTTAATTTAATTGCACATTCTAGGTAATTGCTAATACCATTACGTAAGGCTTAACACAAAATGTTCTTTGAGAAACGGTGAGCATAAAGTGGTACAAATCAAGCTAAATATGTTGAAAAAATCAAAGTGATTAGCAATTTTAGGTAAAGGTCAGTGAAATGTCAATGTTAATATTTTATGTGACATGCACAACTACTTGTATTGATACCTGAGATTAATAACAAATATTTCTATGAGACATAATTTCATTTTGACAAAGGAATATATAATTATAAATATTCAACTCAAACACATTTACAAAAGTAAACAGCAGTAAACTATGTAATGCACACGATTTGCATAGTTTGGCCTGTTAATTATTAATAAATCGCATTATATCTATGATAGCACACACAACATTATGTTTTGAACATGGAAATTTGAACTCTTCTCACTCGCTAGCACTAGCAGGTGAGCCACCTTCCTTTCTCTCCTCCTGTTACACAGATGACCCTGAATAGATATGATAATTAACTTGTAAATTAAAAATACCTTATTTGAATAACAGCGGATTGAAATGAAGGGTTTATTATTTACTATGTACTGACAACATGCAGGATGTCAAGAATTTTCCTCAGATACAAGTATTTATAATTCATCAGAACGTTCCCTCTTATAAATAAATACATAATTACTCACTTGTGACATAACATTGGTAGGTTTTATAGTATCCTAGCTTCCTCTTATATGGCGGTTGTTCTTTCTCATCACTGATCAAAGGATGTTTCTACAGTTGTTGTTTCATTATGAGATGTATACACTCTTTCTCTCTAGTCTATAATGATAATCGTGGCATTTTAATCAATACTCATAAATGTAATTAATAACCAAGCATAGTTTTATTATATTAGCCTGTAGCGATTACAAAAGGATGACTAGATAATGTAAAGGAACATTTTTTTTTTCTTGTTTGAATTATTAGATCTAGATCTACAAGGAGCAGCTTTTAATATTTGTTTTGTCCTCGGCTTAGGAGGTTTTATCAAGAGATTTTGTCCGGATACTCGTATGTATACCTTCACTTAATCACCACCTTAATATTGTTAACATGTTGTTTAATATACCTACCGATTATCATGAATTTGTCAGAGGTTCGATGAAACCGCTAAATTAAAAACATCAACAAATATGGAGAAAATGTCGTCACTTCCTGGCTTCGATGCATCATGGGACATAGTTTGTGTTTGCACGACCATGATGATAATCATAACGTGAAGTTGCTAAGTGCACACGTATTATTTACGTAGAATGTACGTGTTGAAAATTACCAGTAATAAGAACAATGACGCGTCGCTATGGACACGTAATATACACGCAAAAACACGTCGCGATACGTAACGAATGTACACTACGTGTTATCTACGTAAGCTCTACGTGTATGTGTGCCGACTGATACTATAATGATCGAGCTGGGCATTGTCAAGATGAACGTTGGCTGTATTCAATGCATGGGTAATGGCGCTATGATTGGGGATCTGGAGCAGGCATAGTATTGCAAGGTCAAAGTATTATTTACAGCGCAAGTGGCCTCCAAAACAAGCCCAAAACAAACCCCAAAATATTAATGAAAATAATTCCAATTTTGAGATATTCACTTGATGCCAATCAGTCAGTTATACCGCGAAACATACATTTATACAGTACATCACGCACGAAGTACTGAACTAACGGTAGGTGGATAATTTGCTGTAGGTGAGCGCCATCTACCGTACTACGGCGAACTATTTACATTCGCATGCTTATAAATAAACATTGCCCATCGTAGGCGTAGCTTCAGTTCATCTTCGCTCACCAGGGATCTCTGTAGCTAATAATGTCAATGCTAGTCAGCAGTATCAGTTTCGCCCAACAACCAGGCACGACTTGCAAGGACGTATAACAAACTGCATCGAACATAATATTATAACACACGCATGCACGCACGCACGTACGCATGCACGCGTTTATTGTTTACCTTGTTTATCGCACTAAAACACCGTTACTTTACTGACAGTGGGCGAAAACCAAACTACTGGGTATACGTGGAAACCTCGTATAAACGGGGGAAATATAATTTGTGAAAAGCTGACATGGTCGATGCCTGGGAAGTTGATACCTATACGTCTGTTATCAGAGCCTCAATTTGTCAATAACCTCTTCATCTTCTTCCTCAATTATTAGAAGCATTTTTAGTGATTTGAATGTCAAATTGTCTAGTTTAGGTTGAGATATCACGAGTCTAGTCTAGATGACGCATCTCTATTGTTGTCATCGGCTGACTAGGATTTTTAAAGATGGATCTATCGTTCAAGTGATGGTGATGATGAGTCTCAGTTAGTGATAAATCTACCCTGTTACTTTAAATCAACTTTGTATCAACCAACTTATTATTACGGAAGACTACAGCGTTATCTCTAGAATTACTTTTGTATATAACTTTTCATAATAATAATAATAATAATAATAATATGCAATTATTATAATTACTGGAGTTAACGCATTTGCAAATCAAAACACACGCTTGAGAAATGTATTTATAGACAATAGTAAGTACCCATGTCTTAATATCTAATTGTATATCTAATTTGATCTATGTTTATTAGTCAAGCCTGTTACGTTATGGCTGTTTTACCGCAACTAAATAAATCACAGACTTTTCTCTACCTCTTTCTTTCACTGTCTACCGCATTCACCAAGCGTATCTTTACCTACTCATTATCTTTCAAAATTCGATAACTTCGATAACCCTAAGTTTCCCAAATTTCCACTGCATCTGCTCATTTGTTGCTGAATTTTGTAGTGGACCTGGACTATGAGTTTGCCCAGCGCAATCAATTCGTGTTTTAAGTCAAGATACAGCTCCTTTATATTTCTTCTTACTTTTGTTTTATACTTTTTTCCTCAAATTTACAGTGACCTCATATTATTTTTTAAATTTAATTATTATTTAGTATAGTATCAAAATTTGTGTTTTTTTTAAACATATGAGCGTTTTCCGTTGGTGCAGTTGATAGTGCTCTGAACTGTAGCTCTTCAGGTCCTATGATTGAAACCTGATGCTACCCGTGTCTATAAAATAGTTCATCATTCAACAAAAGGTTTTGATCTGAACATCTCATTAACGTATTAAATAGTCCCTTGGCTATGTATCCAAGGTTTGACCAGCACTGAAGCTAAACAATGCTAATTTATCAAGGTCAACCCCCTCTCAAATCGATCGACCCATCTGCGGTGTCCCTAATTTCATCTGCCACCATCTTATCTCCCACCAACCATTAAATAACAGTATCGTACTGAGAGTAATATATTTTGTGCTGAATAACTTTACTTCCATGAAGAAACAAACCTGTTTCAGTATACTTAGATGATTGAAATAATAAGATTTGCTTGTCGTTGCTGTCTTGAATAAAGTAAATAAAACTCTTACTTTATTGCCAAATATTATTAACTGATTGTTTTAATAATTTATCTCTGGACATATTGATCATTCGCGATGGGTTTCTTTTACCCACCTTTTCAGAGGAAGCTCTATTGATAGAAGAGTCCTATATTTTCATGATTGGTAGAATTCTCACTCTTAAATAATCTTATAAATAGCATAGCATTAGTGGTAGTACCACTGTGATAGTAGCAGTAATTCCTGTTATTGTTGTTGTTGTGGTGGTGGTGGATGGTGGTAGCAGTAGTATCAGTATTAGTACTACAGCTTATTTTTAAACCATGGATGTAACATGTTAACACTAATGTGATTTTATCATTTTCTCTATTGACAGATTGTAGGGCAGATATCTGTTTTGTGATGGACGAATCAGGCAGTATAGGCGCTGCTAACTGGACCCTAGCTACCCAATTCGTGGCCAATTTCATCGATCACACGACTTTTGGCGAAACGGCCACGAAATTCGGGATCGTGAAGTTTAACAACACCGCTAATCTGGTGATACCACTGAATAAGTACATAGACAAGGACTCATTGATGGCATCCATCAGAGCTCTACCTTACCACGCAGGTGGTACAATGATAGATGCCGGTTTACGTGTTGCTAGGGAACAATGTTTTACGACTGACAACGGTATATTTTGGTTGTTACGTCTAATTTTACTGCGTGAGAGAGAGAGTTAAATACAAACCTTACACTTTCTTTTATTACTGTGTGGCTTTCACATCGAAACATATCAACGCGATTTGCTTCTATGGACACTTTGATGTTTTTGTCATAAACACGGGCTATTTCCATCTGATTTGATTCATGCAACTGTAAAAATGTACCTTTCTCAAACTAACTTATATTTGGGGGGGGGGAGAATACTACTCGAATAAGCTTAATGAAAAATAAGTTACCGAAGTAAACATTTCTGATTGTAACCACGAGTTATATAACTAATTTCTTATATTATCTAATATTGTCTAATGAATGAATACAGCATTATATTAGATTATGATGGAGATGATGATGATGATTGATGTTTTACGACCACTTTTGTGCACAAGGTAGGCTAAATGGGCCGAGTGACCTCCAAAGGTAATGAGGCGAAGTCAAAGAGGAAACAACCTTAAGATATGCCCACCCCGAAATTCGAACACAGGTGGTAGTGATCTGTAGACCATCACGCTACCGCTAGACCACGGAGGCGCTCCTAGATTATGATGAAGATAATTTTATTATTATTAGTAGTAGTAGTAATAGTAGTAGTATTATGTTCATCGGCATTTCTTTCCAAAGTGATAGTTGCACCTCGCGATATAAACAGAATTGAACAATAATAATATTATGTCAAACGTATTATTGGAAAATGAAAACAAAATTAAATAAGTATAACAAGAAGGATATACGATTTTAAATAAATATTAAATGTATAGTTCATGAGATAGTACATTAAATTTAACATTATACCTTGATATAAATTAAAGATAACTTGACAGTAAAAGGGTATGGATGATTTATATAGTATCGGCGTTATTCTCACCTGAGACGTATAGCCAAGAGAAAAATGAAATGATCATTGTCTTCTAAGAACTACAACGTATAAATGTAATCCGCTTGGTGCGACCGTAACTATAAATACTTTAATATTCTTGTTAAGAGTTCATGGTAATGGGGATGTCCTGAAAAAGAAGAAATTTACTATACACGAATATATGGAGTTTTTAATAATGTGAATAGTGCACGTGTTTGACTTTAGCGAAAGACGTGTATAAAAAGATGTCTCTGTGATGGTCATATAATGATAAGAATGATGATTCTGATGGCTATGATGATAGAAATGATGATGATATGTGATGTGATGATGATGTGATGATGATGATGATGACGATGATGATGATGATGATGATGATGATTATGATGATGATGATGATGACGATGATGATGATGATGATGATGACAATGACAATAATGATGATGATGATGATGATGGTGATATGTGCAGATCACCTTCCATTGCAAAAAATACGTTTTAGCATGCCATATACCAGAACCCTTAAAAAGTGAAAATGAGAATATATAAACTTTGTACAACTATTATTATTCAGGTGACAGGGGGGCCGAATATGCTCCAAATATTCTAATATTGATGACAGATGGTATATCGGACAAGACAGCGGCTGTAGAAGAGGCAAATTTGGCAAGAAAACAAGGAATCACCATAATATCTATAGGTATGTCATCATTGTGAAATAAAACAAATTATCGTATATACCGGTATCTGTATTGTAGGGTATCTCTTGCCATTTAGCTAACACATCTTCGGATACTTATGACATGAAATGGTGCTGCAATTATATATATATATATATATATATATATATATATATATATATATATATATATATACCATAAATGCATGTATATACCACAAAATATATGGTGCTAGAATCAAAGCTTTCACAGGAAGGTTTTGTATCCAGTCACCAACATCTATGTACAGCTGACAATTGATATCTTTGGATCCTGACGTAGATAAATGGTTGTGATGTATCGTGTATAGTGATGTATCAGTTACGTTAGGATGATACATATCTCATTGATTAAAACAATGTTTGGTCGATTGTTATCTACCTGTCGGTGGTTTGTATCTATAACCACGTCTAAGATTATTATTAATTTTTCATATAATGTTTACTAACAGGTATCGCTGGCTATGAACTAAATACCTTGAAGGAAATAGCTAATTCTTTAGATGGAGAGAGACTTTTCACGTATGAAAATTTTAAACTGCTGCTGAAGGACGTATCTCTGATTCTTGGTGAATCCTGTCTAGCAGTGAGAGGTAATCGTAGATCGATAGTATTTGATAACTGATCATCAAATTAATATAATTAAGTCTAGATAATTGTTCTCTCATCAAATGTTCGTTTTTAATGATATTTAATTTTTTACTTTACAGACTGTGGAGGTGGCCAATTTGTTCAGCTGACAGGTAAACTGTTGGCATGCTCTCTCTCTCTCTCTCTCTCTCTCTCTCTCTCATACCCACGCACGCACGCACCCCCTGCACACACTTACGCATGCACACACGCACGCATGCATGCACGCACATAAACGTTGTTGCTCTAGATTCGGATTATATTCAAATTCTCTCTCTCTCCTCACACACACACACACACACACACACACACACACACACATATAATATATATATATATATATATATATATTACAGATGATTATCCACACATCGAGAATTGTCCTTTGTTAACTGATCCTTATTTGGCTGGCACGACAAAGATAGAGTTTGGATGTTATATAAGATATAATAATAGCCTAGTGACCTCTGATGCTCGATACAATGTCACTTTTCTATTTGATGGACAAACTGATATTGGAGTCCCATCACAAATAATCAAACCACCTAATTCAGTACTCATACTGGAAGAGAAATATCTCTCGGGAAGACTCAATAAATATGTAAGTGGTTTGTTGGTTGATCTGTGTGATTGATTTGTTGATTGATTGATTGATTTGTTGGTTGAAGGATGGAATAATTGATTCATTTATTTACTTATATATGGATTGATTTGTTGAATGACCTACCGAGCGAGTGAGTCAGTGAGTCAGTGAGTCAATGAAGCGAGATGAACGAGATGAATGAAGTGAGCAGATAAGTGGACTAGTGATTTGTAAAACGGAATCAAATTTAGCTTTTATCGAAGTAATATTAAAGATATATCATAAATGTTCTTTAAGATAATTACAAATGTTAATTACCCACAATATAATTAGACAATATATATATATATATATATATATATATATATATTATCAGCTGAAATGTATTATACAGTTATTTAAATAACCATTAATATAGTAATTTCTAGTATATTAACAAACAGGTAGAGATCTATGCTCATCTAGATCTGGTAATGATGTTATTTACTAATCAGATCACTTCTATGACACAAGATATATTAACGTATTATATCATTTGTATCAATTGTTTTACCATAGCGGGGGAGTGGGGGGGAGCTAAAACAAAATAAAATACTTAAAATATATCATCCAGGTCAGTTTAAGTCATGTAGTAGATCTTGGTAGTTCATAATCCTATTTTTAGTAGTCATCAGGTCGAACCAGTAACCAACATGTCTTATAGTATAACTCAACTACCAAAATCAACGAAACTGTTCACAATGAGATAGGATTAGGCATAATCTATAACATTTACAAATATTAATGACTTTAAAATGACTTTATAAATGAGTTTAAAATTATGGAGATTAAACTTGAAAAAAGTTAATAAAACGTTTAAAATGCCACGAATATTAATACCCGCTAACTGACTCTTTACTGACGCAAGTTGAGAAATTACGTATCGTTGGATATATGTACATCTATAATATTATAATATAACCGTTTGATAATGTAACTATTGGTTTGATTACAGATAAGTTGTCAGGTAGAGAGCTACTTTATAACATCTTCTAAAGTAATAAGTCCGGCCATTAGAAGTCGACGATATTGGGCAGGTATAGCTGTAAGTATGCTTATATATATATATATATATATATATATATATATATATATATATATATATATATATATATCAACCGGCATATTAATTCTATAAATACATGCAGGCCAGCCATTTATCCTTCAGTTTAATTAAGTTTTTTCCAGGTTATGGAAGACGCAACTCCTTGATTACTTGCGTGAAGTAACGATCAAGTGTTCCTTTGCCTTTTAATATATATTCTAAAGTAATTTAACACAGTTATGGCTGAAAAGATCAGTGCTTAAAAACTAATTGAGTATTAAGCCCTTATGACTCTATTTGTGGTTTCTTTAACATTCAATTCTACTCAAGTAACATGTGATATTACTCCAGTAAGTAGCCCCTTGGCGATAAGACCCAGGTGTTACCTATTCCGAGATTGTATAGAACACTCACTCATTATCCCCATACACTGGGTTCTATCTTACCGTAACATATATCCGGAATATGTTTTTAATCCTAACATTCTTAAATTCAATTAATTTACTGAAGACTAATGCATATATATTAAGTTTAAGAAATGCCAAAACAGTAGATTTATACGTAAAATTATTGCACTTTATAAAACTGATGCTGTAAATAAAACATGCCGATCTAGCAAAATATAATATAAAAAAATATGCTAAACACTTGTAAATACATCTTTACATACCGGTATACCTCATTTCAGATACTATTTTCAGACATGCAGTCAATTCAATTCCGGAATTGGAATTGATGGGCAATTCCATTTCCGGAATTGGAATTGCCTATTTAAAAAAACGGAATTGAATTTGATAAATTTAGAATAGGAATTGAAGTTTGGTACCTAAACAAAATAAAGCTTTGGAATATAAACTACTCGGATTAGGTATTGCAAGTAGGTACTTGGGGTAGGTTCTCGAAGTGCCTACTCATGGTAAAAAGTAGTAGGTAAAAAGAGTCGGTAAAAATGGAATTGGAATTGATAAATTTGATGAGGAATTGGAATTGACCAAATGGAATTGAGTGGAATTGGAATTGACGAAATGGAATTAACCCCATTTCTGACAATTATAACACAGATCTAGCAAAACGCCACACAAGCAGAGCTCTACACATCACTATCACTGGTGGTCTTTCACATAGTTCCATGTTGCAGACTTCAGCATATCATCGTCAGGCTAAAATGCACAGTACAGCTCACCTATTTTCTGATCAAGCATCGGTGTCAATCTTGGAGCACACAGAGAAGACGTGTTCGCTGTCAACATTGCTGTGAGCGATTACCGACACTAGCTGTAGTATTTGTTGTACCAGTCGTGATCACGCGACAAACAAGAACACCTCAGCTATAGCAGACACAGTTTGGACAGTTTTTGTTGACACAGAAAAAACACGCGAAACATTACTCAGGCAAAAAATAAAAGATATTATTTTACGCCAAGCTTGATAAAGTTAGATATTTTTGTTTGGCTTTCGTTAAAAATCCGGAGATTTCCGGCTCTCGCCGAGAGACCGAGGAGGTGTAGCTCAAAACTGGGAGGCTCCCTGCGAAACCAGGAGACTTAACAAGTCTGGTAATGAATGAGATTACATTATATCAGTGTAAATCATAAGACCCTTACACGATGGAGTATTTAAATAAATGAGTTTATTTGATGGATATACCATATGCTTATAGATAGAAAATATTATTCGAAATTCATTCTATTATATTAAACTTATATGTCTGTGAAATGTTTTAATCTATTTTGGAATAATTCAGCTGAATATAATTATCAATTGTATGTGTGTGTGTGTGTGTGTGTGTGTGTGTGTGGAGGGAGTGTGTGTGTGGGTGAGTGTGTGTGCGCGTGTTGAGAAGGGGGGTTGCATATTATTTTGTTTATACGCGTATATACCATTTTGCCCATCTACCCTTGACAAATCGTACCTTTCAGCCATCAAAAAGAGTCATTAACCTTTATGAAGGTGACGACAAACCAACTGATTTGTACTTCTTCTCCTCGCTGCCAATAACCTGTAACTCTGCTACTGAGAGCGTGAATCAGTGTACTATCACTTTAGATGTATCTACCACCAGTAATCGTATTGCCATGTATCAGCCAAGTAAAAAAGACATTTCTCAAATCTATTCCTGTGGCTTCAAGTAAGTCTTTTTTCCTGATGGTCATAGTTTATCAGATTTATCCAGCTGCTGGAGTATGGATATGATTTAAAGTAAATGATCTAGCATTATCTGATGGTAGCTAACTAGCTTTATCTGCTTTCCTTATATTAGGTTGTTCTATGAAGACTGGAAGGTGAATGAGGGTTTGGCTTATGACGAAGATGCACCACTCCAATTATTGGCCAAGAGAGATCCCCAGTCCAGTAAGCCGATGTCGGTGATACTCAGGGTTAATGTAGATGGCTTACCGGGGACAGCATTCAGAAGGTTTCAGTCGGATAGCATTACGGTGAGTCTTTGTTCCTTATCAGATTAAAGTACAGTCAAAGCTCGTCACATTAAAAACGAATCCAAACTGCGTTGATTAATTCAGCAGTTTCGTTTATTTATTTATTTAGAGTTAAATATATCCTAAATGTATCTTTATCAACAAAAAACTGTGACTCAACAGGTCTTTTGGTTAAACTGATGACCTGAGAAACCTTTACAGTGGCAATTATATGGCAATTCATTTTTTTCTATGTTTCCATCTTGCTATTCTGGGTGTTTCATTCGATAAGCTTTGCGTATCCCCGCTTGGTTAGTTAAATATCATCTTTTAGTTTTTGGAGAAAGACATAGTCTAAAATGCTGCAATATATTAAAAGTAGCATAAGTGGTACTCCTATCCAGTCACAGATATATTTCTAGACTCACAAATTGGTGAGGTGTAGTAAATAGGCTGAGGCTAGAATAGACATCAAATAACAAAATAGGTTATTTTACTTTCTGAAGCCATATAGCATCCTAACATGATAGTAGCTCTCAGTGTCGACTGTCAATGCTTGTCAACTGTGCATGCATGCTCTCATTTCTATTAAGAACAATGTTCGAGAAAATGTCTCTCCATTGTTTTAGTCTAACATAGGACAATATACACATACGCCACCTTCTGGTCACTTGAATGTGATTCACTCTCAGGATCAATTATATATATATATATATATATATATATATATATATATATATATATATATATATATATATATATATATCATTGAATCATGAATGGTCTGAACATTTGTAACATTAAATTCCTGGTATCTGATGTTGATGATTCAATTATATAAATTATATATTAGTGAATATATTAATATCCCTAAAACGTTAGTATAAAATGTAAAGGCTATTTAAAACATGTATTATTATAATTAATAACATCCACTGTATCAAACTCTTGCCTTTGTTACATCTCATATCGACTAATGTACTCTCTATTATATGACACATCTAATTATGACATCAATCATTTTATCGTAACTAACCATTTATATAAACCTTGGTACTAGAGGTGATAGCATAATAACTATAAAAATATCAATAGTGTTATTATTATTATTATTATTATTATTATATTATTATATATATATATATATATATATATATATATATATATATATATATATATATATCATTTACTAGTTGGATGTTTACATTAATAAATGCAACATGACCTTCGCAGCACAGTTTATAAATAACACGCTTACATAATTACAGCAGAAACAAAATTTATTACACAACAGTTTCAAGTTGATATTTCAAGACAAATAAACAAACTTCATTTAATCATTACACAGATCTTTGTCCATGATCAGATGCCAGGTATTTGTAGAATCAGTTTTGATCCCTGGATCAAGACATTTGATAGGTAATGTTTTAGATAATATTAGGATGAAATGATAACATAAAGGTATTGATAGGCTCGCTGATGCCATATTAAGTTACTAAAGGATCCTGTTATGTGTAAGATTTGTAATACAAGATCATAACTTTATATTCCAGATCAACATCATATTCTGCAATGCAACAAGGATATTTTGTTTATGTGAGATCTAATAGCATTCGGAAATTTGAGGTAAGAACTATAACAGCTACAATGTTCCAACATATACCCCATATCTATCTATCTATCTATCTATCTATCATCTATCTATCTATCTATCTATCTATCTATCTATCATTATATATATATATATATATATATATATATATATATATATATATATATATATATATATATACTGTATATACATTTTCTCTCATACATGTAAATACGTCTCCAGATCCAAGGACGACACTTTCCATGTACTAAAAATGGTACATCAGGATGTTCTGTAGCGTGTGCTGTTATTGTTCGAGAAGGTAAACACGTCTTTGCAATAGACACGTGTAATGAAAATAAGGAAATACATGTTTTGAAGCTGACTATTAACAATAGACGACAGGTGAATGAAATCGAGATTATCCAGCGGAATATCCCTGTCCAGACGACAACTAATTCTGCCAGATCAGAGTACATGGTACGTGATACAAATACACATTACTGATATCATTTTTTTTAAATACCAGTCACATAAGGGTAAATAGTACAAAATGGATACCAGAATCTATGTACAGCATCGGAAAATTACATATCATAAAATCAATTTGAAAAATATATATTTAAATACAACATATTTTAAGAGATAAATCATTATTAAGAGTAATTCTTGGATGACAAATGTTGAACAGAGATTCTTAGGGCTAATTTCTGTCCTGATTTAGTCATGTATATTTATCGTGAATACTGTTGTACATACTAAAACAGATCAAGACGGCAGGAGGCGCTAGAGTAGTAGCAACTGCTTATCAGCGAGGTATCGATATCCAGATTACATTATCAGCACGTGATTATAGGAAAACGTCGGGTCTGTGTGGTACCTTCGATAATAATCCTTCAAACGACTTTATTCCTAAAAATGAAATAACATCCATAAATGATTCTGATTCGGGGGAGTTCAATCAATTCATCGAAAGCTGGAGGTAAAAAATAACTTTTCATGTATTTAGTTATAAACATTGGTTTTCAGATGAGTATTAAATTGATCAGTTCCCCATAACTTGTTGTTGATCAAATCTTTCTATTCGTGATGTTCGCAATATGTATTAAAAACAACTTACAATGTGACATCCCATTTTACCCCAAACATTATTTTCTGTGTGAGGGTAACTAGTTTTGTAGACATTGGATCTACATTTAATCTACAGTAGATCTACAATTATCGTCAAGTTTTGAAATAGATCTATGTCTCAACGTTAACTGGTAGTCATCCATTTTGTAGGATATCAAAGGAACAGAGTTTGTTTATGAACAATATTGATGATGACAACACAGATGATATGGCGACACAATTCTGCAACTGTGCGGACAAAAAGATCGCAACCAAAAAACCAATAGATGGCGCCGAATGCGGTATGAATGCTCTCGAAAACCCGATCAGTGACATCGACAATCCCCGAGAATATGTCAGAGCTCTGATCCCGAGCTACATCAGGTATGGTGAAGTAAAGAGGAAGAAACGCGAATCATGTAAGTAGGATGCTTTATGACTTTCAGTAGTTGATAATAGTATACTTAGCTCTGTATACTTCCAGTACATCGGTATATTTTAGATGTTTCATCCAGTTATCTTATTTCCATAGAGAACAGTCATTTAGTCACATCTTCAGGGGATAATCAGCCCAATCACTCATTTTATATATTTATGTTCTACAATAAACTAATTAGAAATTTCTCTGAAATATCTCGCTTTAGACGAAGAAGAGTTCCGAACTGATGACGTCACTGATTACGTTTTAACTGATTATCCTGACACCACCGATAATTGGCCACTTCTGGCCTGGAGTTCTGGATCGTTTACTGGTACCGAAGCCGAGGCTCGGCAGGCTTGTGTAGAAGCCATTGATAGCAGTCCTGCCATATCAAGTTGTAGCCAAGTGAAGGACACTGTTATGTACAGTGACATGATCGACACCTGTGTAAAGGATATACAGGTAGGTAACGAATATGTATATGCCAACAGTTACGATGACAACACAATAGACAGTTTTGAAGAAGAAGAAAAAACAGATAGTAAGACCTTAGCACGCTGTAGGAATATTTAAGTAATTTAACCAGAGGTGTTAACATATGTATTCGTAAAAAGTAATGCACATAGGATGATCATATGATTGTGGACCTTTGTGAACGACAGATATCATGATATCAATACAAAAGCCACAATTATGATAGGTTATTGGCACCATATCCACATGCATAAATGTGATATAATTGGATTATTGATATACAGGCTAGATTTTAACAGATAGACTGATATACATATATAGATAGATAGATAGATAGATAGATAGATAGATAGATATAGTTTGTAGCCACATTAATGCATATTAATTATGACAACAACAGCGAACTGGTTCACTAGAGTGGGCAGTCCGTCGACGAAGGCAGTTTGAGCAGATCTGTGTAGCAATGATAATAACACAGAATGTTACAGACCGACATGGTAACCTGACAGAGATGATGATGAACAAACTAACAGCTGTAACAAACGTCCTCTGTCCATCGAACTGTAGCAATAACGGCAGATGTGTCAATAGAACTTGTCAGTGCTTCACAGGTATGTATTACAGTACGAAAAAGAACGGTGCTCGCATTTCTGCCAAGCCATAAAATCAATGTCTTTTGTTGTTTTGATAAGAGCCTCGATTTGACATGATATGTGTAACTGTAACCCGAAACTCTCAGATTATATTATATCAAGTATAACCTGTCGTAAAACTTTGTTATATGACATCGTTGATTACAACATCAATCACCTTTCGGGAATTCAGAATGACCCAACTCAAATCATATTGTGGTCGTGTGTTTTGTGTTACATTCCCCACATTTTGGAACAGGTTGTCGGTGGATATTAGAATTGAAGATTCTCTTGAAATCATTCAATCTGTCCTAAAAACTCACCTGTTCAGGGTTGCGTTTACCGGTAAATAATATTTATCGTTCAGATTTATTATTAGATTTTTACATATATCTTATTATCTTATTTGGGGTATTCTATATATTTAAATGTCTCATGCTAAGAAGGGCACTTTTACATTATTATTATTATTATTTAATTTTTCTATTATTATTATTATTATTATTATTATTATTATTATTAATTTTATTATTATTATTATTAATTATTATTATTATTATTTAATTTTCTATTATTATTATTATTATTATTATTATTATTATTATTATTATTTAATTTTCTATTATTATTATTAGTAGTAGTAGTAGTAGTTGTAGTATTATTATATCGCTTACATATCCAGAAGCCTCATCGAACACATATAACCTTTTCTGCAGTAATTAATTGTAAAACTTTTAGATTTATTAGTGAAATATAGTTGAGGTCACATACGAGAAATCCATCCCTATCTAAAACTACATATAAACAAATTAGATAAAACTCTTAGAAATTGATCTAGATTCTACATATTCTTATTTAAATGTATAATAACAGGCTGTTGATTTTGTCAGACAGATGGGGGTTGCTTCCATTCTGGTGATGAGCAAGCAATTTAATTACAGATTATCTGGGAGCCGACTGTTCTATAAAGAAAGCACAGGTTCCTGTACTTAGGAAATACCTTATGGAAGATGGCTGTGACGTCACGTATAGGGAATGCCGAGCTACGCGAGTAGTTGTAGATGGCGCAGCTAATTCTCGTAATCTCACCTGCAAGATTACAATCACAAAGGTCACTTGGTTAATATCCGTGTAAGCGTGTTGTAGGATCAGGCCATCGTGCTTTTCCGTCAAAGATTTTAGTCTTTTCTAATGTTTGTGAATAATTGCGATCTGGATCATTTCAAACCTCTAGATGATAAATCATTCATGTGCTGGCCGTTCCCAGACGACCTTGACCCTGACTGCGTTACCCATAAATTTATTACACCACAACAAGCCGACGCCATGCTGCTCACTGGGTGTGTGAACACATCCATTTTAGTGATGATTACATTTTTAGACTTCAAACGAGTTATCTGGGTTTTATTTTTGTCAAAACTGTCTTTTGTGTTGTCACCGTAACTCTTGGCATATACATTTTCGACAACTACCTGTACATACTTTGGACAGGTGTCGATCATGTCACTGTACATAACAGGGTCCTT
>JAODUP010001523.1:42500-46015 GCA_025642065.1 Paralvinella palmiformis
CCAAATCCTGGTACGTTTACTGTAATTTGACTATATAATGTTGTACCATATGCATTTGCCTTTGTACAAATGGTTGATAACACATACTAAAAGTTAGCCTAAATAGACAGTAAACAGTTGGTTGGTTGGTTGGTTAGTTGGTTCAGTGGGGGGTGAGTGAGTGAGTGAGTGTTTTGTTTAGCCTAGCCACGATGAAATTTGTCTCCCAAGGATCGTTAGGTGACTACATAACATGTGACACAGATACAAGGAACAAATTATACATTTATACGTTAGTTAAGTGAAATATCTGAAGACAAAAAATAGACAGACAACGAATTATCCAAATTGGTAGCATCAGCTTTATTATCTTATCACCGTTGCGGTCATCACAGTCAAAGACATTTAGTCAACTTCCTCAAATCCCAGCTGGGCGACCTTTGAAAGTGTCTGATCCTTATCTAATATCAAACTGGATGAAAAGTTCACGTTTTTTTTTTGTAATTAATTGTAATATCCATTGCATCCCATCATTTGTTGATAAAGTTGTTCATCGCACATTTGCCCAACCCTTAAACTAGGTTATCCACTAAGCTCGATTAATTTCGAAGATATTAGCGCTATACAAGTTTGGTATTATTATTATTATTATTATTATTATTATTATTATTATTAATATTATTATTATGTATGGATAAAACTGTTAACAGGTAAATCATCGATATATATGGAAGAGCTGTTAATTAAGCTCACATAACTTTGAAATCCGTTTCATTACAGGTATAACGCCTTTTACTCATATATCCGTTATATTACAGGTATAGCACGCTTTACTCATTCAACAGTCTTTCCATTGTAATAATTTGTTTCCTCGATTACCCATTAAACGAATTTTACGATATAATATCTAAACTAAACGAACACACGAAACCGTCGAATAATTGGAATAGTTTCGTAACTCGAAGAGCCTTTAGTGAGCGATAGTTGGAGAATGTTTATACATCTGTGTAAATATTCATCGAAACATATCACTGAAATATAGCGAATAACAATTACCGGACCAAGATTTGTGACGTTCCTATTAGTCCCTTTTAATAACATCCCGTACACTTTTGTCTCAACACATTATACTATTATCAGAACATGGTCGGTGTGTTCGTCTCTCTCTCTCTCTCTCTCTCTCTCTCTGCGTGTGTGTGTGTGTAAACATGTAGATGTTACTGTTTCTCTGTGTGAACATGGAAGACTAAATGGGCCGAGAGACCTCCAAGAATAATGAGCTTAGAAGAAAGATAAAACACATTTCTCACATAGCCCGTCTTGGGTTTTCAACACATGTGCTATAGCCTTGATGTTCATTTAGTGTGTATGTGCGTGCGCGAAGATTGCACGGCAAGTTAAATTTAATTTATATTTTTTAATTTAGGTGTTTCACTACAGCTCATCTCAAACAGAGTGTTCTACAAAGGTCGCTATGGAAACCGTGAATATACAACTTGAAGCTTCGTACAGCACCATCAATGTGGTATACAGCACACGTGGTACATCTTCTGGTGTCAATATATCGTCAACAGGCGTCATGACATGGACCTCAAATAATCCGAGTCAAAATATTACTGTACGACTGGCTCTAAAAAACTGTCCTCAAATACAGTACACAGATGTCACGCTAACTTTGATCATCCACACTTGTAATGAAATCTGTGGCATGAATGCCGTTTGTATCCGGAACGTCAATACGCCACCAGGAGATAGCAACTACACGTGTAGCTGTAGAGATGACTCACGGACGTATTGTCATCCCAATGCTTGTCCTCCAAATGGTATGAGATCTATGTTTCTATCTTCTATAATCATTTTGTACATCAACTTATTATTTATTAACCATTTACCATTAGAATACAGTATACGCCTCTGTCAAGTTTGTTTCCCTTTCCAGTTCCGTGTGAGAACATGACGTGTGGCTACAAGTGTGACTATCCAACAGCAACATGGTCCGAGTGGTCGCCATACACGTCATGTAACAAGTCATGTGATTATGGTCTCAAAGAAAGAAATAGAACATGTCTGGGTTCACCTTGTTTTGGCGAGGTGATAGATATCGTCGTCTGTAACAGCTTTAATTGTCCAGGTGAGAGTACTCCACAAGTTGATCTAAATTCAACATTTTCTGTTCTAACTCAGGACTTGTACACAAGTACAATGTGCAACAAATATATCTAACTGTCCATCACTTGTTTCCATTAAACATCTACTAATAGATCGATCCATTTACCCCCTGGTGCCATCATGCGGCTGAATTTCTAAGAATCACTATCACTGTGTTGCATGCCAATTTACGCGTTTAGTCGTCGATACATTTCTGTAGTCTCCGATAAAATGACTGTCCATCAATTGTTTCCATTTAACATCTACTAATTATCGATGCTCTAAAGGTGTTACAATAGATGTTCCTGGTTATCTATTCTAAGAGCCGCGTTGATTTTAGAATGACAGTCAATTACCTCCTGAAGAAGTCTCTAAAATCGTGGAAGAATATGTCGGCTTAATCCAATTAGACACTTTTGTTATTTTTAAGTAAATACTTCAAAAGATACTTCTGTACGTAACTTTTTTTTGTTTATTGTTGTTTGTGTTGCTAATTTATTAGTTTCTTTATATTTTCTCGTAGAAATTGAAAGCCAGAAAAACCAAAGCATCATTTTAGAGTTTCAACGGATATCCGTAAAGAAGGTTTGTTGTCTACGAATCCAGAATTACATTTTTACGTAAAGCTTATTATAACAGCCCAATGGTGAATTTATTACCGCCTTTTCGGATATATATATATATATATATATATATATATATATATATATATATTGTGAAATAACCCATAACTTCATGGTTTCAGATTATCCTAAAGCGAAAAGTCATACATAGCTTCATTGCTGCCGCTTTGAATGACTATTGCGGAAAGAAACCAGATATTTGTTGTCGTGCAGTTGGTTTCAGGTTAGTCTATAGAATAAGTTTACGTTATTGAACTGTTTGGCAATAATAAGAGTACCGATTACACAATACGACATGAATATGACCTTCTTCATAAAATTCCGCTCAGATTCATTTCGACAAATTATTTTATACGATGTGTTTACATCTCCCAGTTTACACGAAATATGAATGAAATGAGTCGAAGAAATGCTAAGATGACGCGATGAGGTAGTCTTTCATGCTTCCATTTTTTACACGGACATCCTGGAAACTAGACTCCAATAATACATACTTGGATACGCTTAGCTTCATTCCTATTATATTACTAATAACAACCACATCATACAATATACACTGTTTGTACACTAACAGTAAAAGTAGTAATCTATATTAGCTAGATTCCCGGCGTTACTCAGGAAACAAAGGACTCGATTGATTACCAATTGGTCGAAATAAATAAATTCCCTCCTCTATCTTACCCCCGCCCCCCAAAACAACACATTCATAGTAATTGTGCATAAATATATTCTTTCAAATGCAACATTTATTTTCTTTGTATCAGA
>JAODUP010001520.1:0-17500 GCA_025642065.1 Paralvinella palmiformis
TTGTGTGTTTGTGTGTGTGATTAAGAGAGAGAGAGAGGGAGAGAGACACACACAGAGAAAGAGAGACAGACTGAGAGAGAGAGAAGAGAGAGAGAGATTATCTACAATATATGTTAAAGTTAATTTGTTATTCATATGTGGTGGTGTTTATATTTATGTAATATATGTATTTGATTATAATTTCATTACAATATTAAAATGCAAACACAAACGCACTGGTGATCGCGCATACGTACACATACACACTCACGCATTGAATATCGAACTATTCATATGAACACTTAAACTATAAATAGCTTAATCACAAACGCCACTCAGTAATATAATTAGTTGTTCTATAAACATTTCAACACTTCGACACTTCACACTATGTGGCAGCTTTATCTCCAATTCAACCAATCTCATTCAGATGAGAAATTAGCTATGACGATCACTTCAATGAGATAATGCTCAATATAAAGCAACCAGAAGGCAACCCATTATTAAATCTGACAAACGTACATCCTCTTAACCATAACTCCTAATAATATTACCATTAAGTATATGTAAACCTGCCCCTATATCCTCTAGCAAACTAAATCGAAAACATAATGATAGTTAAATCAACCATTCGTATTACTGGGATAAGTACCAGGTAATATCTTCTTGCATATGGATGAAACTACTTAACATCAGTTATCAGTTCAAGATCACTTGAAAATCTACAGAGGTAAACTCCCACACACAAAACAACTTAGATGCATATACGCATAGACATACCAATATAGTAAAACAAGCCTGTAAAGCACCAGCACACAATCTCATTAATATGGGTTGACTATATTGATTGACGCACACACACACACACACACACACAAACGCCCGCCCGTCCGCATCATCTCCCACACTCCACCACACATACACATACATACACAATAGCATACGTACACGCACCTAGACTTAGAGTTAGAGGAAGAGAGAGAGAGGGGGGGGGGGTTGGTGGATTTTTGAAAGGTGTCCCATTCTCAGTGTAGCAAGCGTTGAAGAGAACACGTAACATCTTTTTTAGACATTTCTAATTAAGAATGTAATATGGATTACATGGAACTCTGGTGAAAAGCCCAAATAGCACGATTATTATGGGTACCTATAGATGAAAAAACACGAAAATAAGAAAACATCACACATAATACACTTTTTAGAATAAAATCATTCTTCTTTAGTACATATGTAGATGTTCTAATACTGACGAGTAGGTCATAGTTGTATTGGATTTGTATGCTTATGAGGTATTAGTCTCTCCAGCAAATATATCAAGGCATAGTGAAGTGCGGTTGAGATGTTCTATTTTCGGTGCTACCAAACTATTTGTTTCTAGGTCCGCGCATTCTGAGAAAAGTATTATATGCATTCACTATTGGTGTCGTTGGAGGGACCTCTTCTAGATGTTTGGCCTGGTTAACCACCATTTAAATGACTGTAGCATAGCAGGCATAATACACTCTTAAGGCAGTATAAGTACTCCTGACTAAGAATAGAAAAACTGCATCGCACCACGAGCGGTGGTGTTGGGCAAAGATCTCGTGGCTGGTGTATTTTATATAACGACTTTAGTTGCAGCTAACATTCATGTTAGTATTATGTGGGAATAGAATTATCTTTCCTAGGTCCAGTTTGTACTCTGGCATTCAAGATTAGCTCTAATCTGCTTGTCATAAATAACATTTAAGAACGTTATTACTACAATAGTTTGAGTAGCAGGCATTAGGTCTGGTTTGAAAATGTTAACATAGTTTTAACAGTTCGAAACTATGTCGTGCTATTACGGTCTTCTTCAGCACAGATAGCAGTCATTTTATGAGCAATTAAGCTAAACAGTTTCACACACACACACACACACACACACACACACACACACACACACACACACACACACACACACTTCTGTTGTTATTTATGGAACGAAATGGCTAATAAATATTTATTATAGTATCTGTACATTTAGTAGAATCTTCTAGCCTTTTATATATTTGTTTATGAGACTAGAAATTCACCATACACCGATAATGAATGGACTTTTAATATTTCCATATTTGATTGTTTTCATGACAAATAATAGATCATTTCATCATGGAGCCTGAAAACAGAAATACTTATTACCATAATTAAAATATTGAATAAAATTTATTGGGATTATTTACAGATATCTATATACTTATTATATCACATTATATATCTGAAGTACTATTAAAGTTCAATAATAAATTGATTCTATATTAATTGCTAGTTGTATAACTTTGTTTTGATATTATTAGTTATTAAGTTTAAAAGAGATAAAATATTTCACTCATCGGTCCCTAAGTGGCATCGGTCATATAAGCCACAAGAAAGTGAGACTAATACTACCATCGTTTATCTATAATTATTGCTGTCTCATGATTGATTTACATTTGTTTAAAGCACCACTTGAGAAACTGCAAATCCAACATATTAAATAAAAACATATATTAATAAATATTTACGAAGTAGTATGTTTGCTATACAAGTAATCAAGTTTGTAACATAATATAATGTCGTTTATGATACAAAAGATGAAGAGAACCTTTAATGTCATACTATAAATTGGAACAGATGATTATTTAATAATTACAGTGAATTACTGATCAAAATGTGTTATAACATTTGTATTCGTATGTCGAGAGGAATTTAAAATAAAACACTGTCTGCTACCCTAATATAAAACCAGGCATCCCCCAAAGATACAAGCTGAACATCCGATGTTAAACTCCTAATCATATCATTTCTTAGTATACATTGACGGATGGACGGATAGATGGATACATACACAGATGGACAGACGGAGAGATGGATGAATGAGTGGGTGCCTGGTTGGCTGGCTGGCTAGCCGGGTGGATGGATACCGCCTTTTCTGCCTCATGGCTATGGTCTTTCTGTGCGGGAGGTCGTAGGTTCGCGTCTCGGCCGTGTCACTACAATAGGAGGAGTTTTTCATCCAGCCAGGCAACAGGCAAGATTTTCTCCACCAAAAATGCCACATATTCTAAATTCTAAATTTATTTAGAAGTAGTCTCTGTGGGGAAGCTATCAATTACAGACCATATGCGTCTCCCTCATTTCGGGTTGTCAGCCACGTTAAAAAACTGTCATTTCTGCCATTATTATTATGAGTGGATTGATTGATTGATTGATTACATATTCTTAGCTACAATACAATACACATTGTTATATTTGATGGAGGGTGGAATATGAAATGATCATATGTACCTCCAATGGTGGTGCTGTGGAACCCATCGTTGCAGCAGATTCTGAGAATGATTCTATTAGTGTTGTGCTTCAAGGGGACTATCAGCTTCCGTTTCAGTCTGCAACGTTAACAGAGTTGGGATGTTGGACTTTGATGATGTACAGAGACTCATCCATACATCTAGTCTAATAGAAGCTCGCTCATCTGCTTATATATTTGTCTTTCCTAAGGTAAAATGTGACTGCTGTCTTGCAAGATCAACACATACGATCCTTGCTATGCGACAAGGATCTTTGCAAGGCAGCCAAGGTAGCGACATGGAACTATATACGGGAACACCAGTGAAGGAGTGTGTCTGTTCTGGGCGACATGAACATTTTTCTTTTCTGATTTCTTTTCTGTTGATCGATTGCATGTAAACTGTTGAGTAATAATAACATTTGGTATTCACTACCATCGAAAGTATTGTGTTACCTTAGACCACCTGATTTATGTATAAATCCCTTATTTACGTATAAAAGCCAGATGTTCCGAGACCCTCCGATTTACATATAAATACCCCACCTGGACATTTCAAAAGTTAACATTTATGGTATTTGTGTCCTGAACATTAATGTGTACAAGTCACAAGACTGGGGGGAAAAGTCATAAGACACTACACAGAGAAAGAAATGTATGTTATTAGTCACAATTTAATGTATTTAACACCCTACTTGGGACTCAGAATTAAGTACATATAATTAATGATTTAAAGGTTGAATACTGCACTTGTGGTATTTTGTAAGACGATATAATGAACATTAGTTTCACCATTGGTTAAACAATTTGGGATATTGTCTGGATAGTCTAAATGTAAATTTTTATCTTGCACCAATATTTAAATTGCCTGATCGTTATGTTTATGCTTTGTCGGAGTGCAAACACATACACGCAGTTATTCAATGGGGAACTACCATAATAAAAATACAACTTTTTAAATCTGATTATCAACTGTGTTAAGATAAAAGTAAAGACAGAATACATCTAATCTATATAACATATTGCAGTTATAGCACCTGTCTAAATTGAAAGGATGGAAATTTAACAACAATTAATACTGCTACTGTTTCAATATGTTCTATTCAGTAGAACAATTAATAAGTGATAACGCCAGTTGAGAACGCATGGCTTTATTAGGCTAACAATAAACAACAAATCGGTAGGTGGCACCACAACAGGGTGATATCATTGTATACAAAGGAGTAGTAGTAGCTGTGCCACAATATAAGACTATACTGATATAATTAAAACTAGTGGATATTACAATAGCTACACAAGATATAAACATACATATCAGTTGTATACATATATACTAAGGAAATTGATCAGATAAGTTTTAGTATTTCACAATATATTTTTTAAATCAGAAAAAAAATGGAAACCTTTAACATCCGTAGCGCCAGATATTGATAAGATACATTTTTCATGTCACAATAAATGTACATACATTGTAATAATCTGATTATACATTCAAAACGAATTAAAACAAGAAGTCCCCTGATATGTTAGTTCCGTTTTCCAGTAATCTAACTATTTTGCGACATTGGGTGGAGGTCAGATTAATACTTGGGTCCCAATTTAATTTAATTGCACAATCTAGCTAATTGTTGGCACCATTACATAAAAGGTGTAACACAAAATGTTGTTTGAGAAACGGTGAGTACGAAGTGGCACCAACCAAGCCAAATGGATTGAAAAAATGAAAGTGCTTAGTTAAATGAAGGTCAGTTAAATGTCATGGTTAATATTTTATGTGACATGCAGAACTACATTCCAGCTACATGTAACTGTTGGCATCATTACCTGAGGTTCATAACAAACATTTCTATGAAACATGATTTCATTTTGACAGAGGAATACATGTTACTATCACACACAACTCTAAATAGATATGATAATTACCTTGTAAATTACGAAAACCTCATTTGAAAAATAAATGAAAGGTTTATTATTTACTATATACTGACAACATGCAGGAAGTCAAGAATTCTCCACAGATACAAGTATTTATAATTTAACAAAAAATTTCCTCTTATAAACAAATACTAAATTACTCACCTGTAACATAATCGCGGTAGGTTTTTTGGTAATCTAGCTTCCTCTTACAGAGTAGTTGTTCTTTCTCATCAGTGATCAGAGGATGTTTCTGCAGTTGTTGTTTCTTTATGAGATGCATACACACTCTCTCTCTAGTCTATAATGATAATTATAATGATATTTGGATCAATACTCATAACACCATTACAAAAAAAGGATAACTAGATAATGGCAAGGACTATTTGTGTTTTTTTGCAGTCTGAATTGTAAGATCTACAAGGAACAGCTTTTAATATTTGTTTTGTCCTCGGCTCAGGGGTTTTTATGCAGGAATATTGTCCGAATATATATATATATATATATATATATATATATATATATATATATATATATATTCACCGTCACTTAATTACCAACTAAATATCGTCAACATGTTATTTAATACACCTACCGACTATTAAGGATTTGTCAGAGATGTTCGATGAAACCGCTAAATTAAAGCCATCAACCAAGCTGTAGAAAATGTCGTCACTTCCTGGCTTCGATGCATCATGGGAAATATTTTGTTTGCACGACCATAATGATCATCATAACGCGAAGGTGCTAAGTGCACGCGTAGTATTTACGTAGAATGTATGTGTTGAACATTACCAGTGATAAGCACATTGACATGTCCTTATCGACACCTAATATACATATAAAAATACTTAACGAAATTACATTACGTGTTATCTGTGTACAGTCTACATGTACGTGCCGACTGGGTTATACCTGAAGGCTAAAGCTCACACACACACACACACACACACACCACACACACATGAAAAGTACCGAGTTCCGAGACGCGGCCGACTTGGCCGTCCGTCCGTCCGTCCCGGATCTCGGTCAGCTAATCAGTCTCTTTCAAAACTCCGAACTCATGTAGTCTCGAATCTACTTCATTCCTATAAATCCTACTCACTCTACAAACTCTACTCGAAACTGTACATAAACTCTCCACTCCTCTGAACTCTTCACTCCCGAAAAAAATAACCCTACAAAAATCAAGATACATATAGGGAATTTCTCACTAAAATCTCCTCCCACACATTCAAACCGGTATATAAAGGGTAAATCCTCCTCCCCCAGCACAATCAGCGTGTTGTCCAGTGAAGACCCACACGTCTCTTGATACAGCCTACGCTGACTTGGCTGTACTATAACAAACATTCACTAACAAAGCGTTCACACATTTAGCCCATACCACGAACAAATTAATACAACTAAGCACCGCGGCTCTGACATCCACATCAGTGCACCTCCAACAACTGGCCGGCCAGAAACCGCCAAATGGCACGGTCGGGTGACCACCAACTTCTTTCGCCCATAAATCAACCGGTGAACTATGATTCCATACCCGTTTGCCCCCACAACTGGTCGGCCACAAACCTTTAAGCGGCACTAATTCTTCCTAACACGAATCAATTCGACAACCGGCCATAAATTTACACACGCACCGGAGATTTTAATTGAGACTATGTCTGATCTCACAGTTACAATCATAAAGTCATAAAATTAAACATTCACTTTCAGTGTCCTGTTAAAGCGTTTCGTAATACCATTGCCATACGGATAGACTGGCACAAACAGGGCGGCGATTCTCCCTCTATTAGCGTGCCCCGTTTGTCGAACACCAATCAGAATAGTTCCAGATTACGCCAGCGCACCAAATCTGTGATTTCACGTCGTCTGGACCGTCCACTAATCCCTGACACCCGGTGACGTGTTCGCACCGACTTCCCACGTTATCTATTTTTGACCAATCGAACGTCGTATTCCTATTGGCCAACTCTACGGCGAAGTCAGTGTCGTTCATTGTCCCGTGATCTGCTTTCGTGTCGATAATTCTTCCGGTGTCCGTACTTTCGATTCTTGCGCATCTGAAATCGAGTCAAGAGATCCAGGGTCACCACGTCCCTGCCATAAACGGTCACGGACTTCCTATCCTTCCGACCTTCCAGTTCCAGGCCATCCGTTCTATCCGAACAGCTTTCTATCCGCTCGATGTCGTTCAGCATCGACGTCATCATGGCAACTTCTAATCTTCGAATCCTGGCAGGTTCCCCAATGAATAGTACCGAGATCCGAGAATGAATCAATTCGATAACTGGCCATGAATTTACACATGCATAGGTATACGCATACATGTATCAATAGGTGGAGGTATGGAACATTTTATATTTAAATTAATTTAGGTATAGTTGTATTTATAATTTAGATTTATGGTGGTAGGTCTCAAAGGATGTTTAGATATGTTGATACTGTTACCACTCTATATGTATCCACTCTATATGTATACACACACACACACACACACGCACGCACGCACACACACACACACACATATATATATATATATATATACTTGTTAAATGCAAAGCAATTATAATCCCGACGTATCATTCGGAGTATCGGAGATCTGCCTGAAACACGGTGTTTTCTCGACCATGGGTCAAATAGATCAAGTGGATAGGAGCTTTAATTTAGATCCCACCACACCTAACTGCATACACTTATGGACGCTAAATTAGGCGTGAATGAACTTTCACTTAGTGATGAACGGAAACTTATGAGGATTAGTTGTTAGGTTCGAATAATCATAGTATTTACTCAGGTTTGAGACGATATTTCGTTCTAGTCCAGTAATTATCCATTGTGCGGGTATTGCTACTTTGTTTTTATTTTAGCTAAATCACTTCAGTGAGTCCATACTGAGTTAGTATACATTCTCTTGTGGTAAACAGGGGCGCCTCCATGGTCTAGCGGTAGCGTGCTAGACTACAGATCACTACCGCCCGTGTTCGAATCCCGGCGTGGGCATATCTGAAGGTTGTTTCGTCTTTCACTTCGTCTCTTTACCTTTGGAAGTCGCTCGGCCCATTTAGCCTACCTTGTGCACAATAGTGGCCGTAAAACATCAATCATCATCAATCAATCAATCAACTGTAATGTTTAAATACCCTCTGCGTGTTAACAAAAGGCCTAACTTTTCACTAAGGTTAGAGAAGAACTTCGACGCCATATTAATCGGACGTGTACCGATATATATGGTTCATATAGGTAGGATTTATTTAGTTATTCGAACCCAGAATAAAGCTGAAGTTAGCATCTGAGGTGTCGAAATGTTTTATATACAGGTTTCTTTTGGACCACAGAAAATTACTGTTGAATGTAAAATGTGGTGTCAAAATAGTTATGATATGTATGTAACAAGTCACCATTGAACTGCGAGCTGTGGTATCAAATGGTATGTGTTTTACATGCTTCCGCTTTTTGTACGTAGCCTGCATGTAGCCGTTTTCCTGTGAGCGTGACATATTTGTCGCGTACAAGAAGCGAATTAGCTGGTTTCCACAGGCTGATGAGTAGACCAGACACATACTTAGGTATACGCACACATTTATCAATATGTGGAAGTATGGAACATTTTATTTTTAGATTAATGTATGTATAGTTGTATTTGTATTTAGATTTATGGAGGTAGGTCAAAAAGGATGTTTAGATATGTTGATGCTCTGTGCCTGTTGCCTCTTTATATGTACCCCCCCCTCACATACACACGTTGATCACTTTTAAAATATGTATCATATTGCCGTGCTGTAGATAAGAGATCATCTTTCGCATCATATTTGACAAAACGCCTACAATTTATGGATACGTTATTAATTTCGAATTATATGTGTGGACGGGATTGCGTGAGAAATATGCAACGTGTTGCGGAATATGAGTCGTAAACTGGGATTGTTGGATAGTACATAGTGTGGTCGAGTGTGAACAATTAGATTACTGATTTCAATATTATGGATATTTCTCTAGATTTTGCCATTAGAAGATGAATAACGTGAAAGAGCGTTTTATTTCAGAAATAAGGTTCATCAACAGTGGGTTTGAATTATAAGTTCTTACTTGATGCGATTATTGGATATATGTAATTGTGTACATATCAAAGTTGATCAAGTGTTGTATAACTCTTCTCTGCCTGATTACATCCGTCCATCTCTCGGTGATTATATTTTAATACCGATGGAACAAATACACAGCTCAGGTTCTGATTGGCAGGACCGAATTAATAGACTAAAACGAGAAACATTTTGGATTGATACCCTGGGATCATTAGAACCAACAGGGTTAAACAAAAAACGTTCGGAAGATATATTAGAATCGGCCGAAAAAGGTGACACTGTAGCTCTAATAATGTCGTTTTCTAGAACAGGCAATATGGCTTCAAGAATAATAAATAAACATTTTAAGATACTTCAACCGAAGAGTTATTTAGAACACTATCAATATAGTATAATCACAGCTTACACTAAACATAAAAGCCTCTCGGGTTATTTAGTGTCAAGTAAGTTGAAATAAATTCCTTAAAATAAATAGAATGTCTCCTGAAGCTCTGGAAAAGTTAATCACAAACAGGGGCGCCTCCATGGTCTAGCGGTAGCGTGCTGTACTACAGATCACTACCACCCGTGTTCGAATCCCGGCGTGGGCATATCTGAAGGTTGTTTCGTTTTTCACTTCGTCTCTTTACCTTTGGAAGTCGCTCGGCCCATTTAGCCTACCTTGTGCACAATAGTGGCCGTAAAACATCAATCATCATCAATCGTCTTGTGGTGAACAAACTGTAATGTTTATATACCCTCTGCTTGTTAACAAAAGGCCTAACATTTCACTAAGGTTAGAGAAGAACTTCGACGCCAGATTAATCGGACGTGTACCGATATATATGGTTCATATAGGTAGGATTTATTTAGTTATTCGAACCCAGAATAAATAAAGCTGAAGTTAGCATCTGAGGTGTCGAAATGTTTTATATACAGGTTTCTTTTGGACCACAGAAAATTACTGTTGAATGTAAAATGTGGTGTCAAAATAGTTATGATATGTATGTAACAAGTCACCATTGAACTGCGAGCTGTGGTATCAAATGGTTTATGAGTAGACCAGACACATGCTTAGGTATACGCATACATCTATCAATATGTGGAGGTATGGAACATTTTATTTTTAGATTAATGTATGTATAGTTGTATATGGATTTAGATGTATGGAGGTAGGTTTCGAACTATGTTTAGATATGTTGATGCTCTGTGCCTGTTGCCTCTTTATATGTACCCCCCTCACATACACACGTTGATCACTTTTAAAATATGTATCATATTGCCGTGCTGTAGATAAGAGATCATCTTTCGCATCATATTTGACAAAACGCCTACAATTTATGGATACGTTATTAATTTCAAATTATATGTGTGGACGGGATTGCGTGAGAAATATGCAACGTGTTGCGGAATATGAGTCGTAAACTGGGATTGTTGGATAGTACATAGCGTGGTCGAGTGTATCATCAAAGTTGATCAAGTGTTGTATAATCGATAAGAGGATTTCTTTATAAACATTCGCCTTTAAAAATAAATAATTGCTCATCTTAATCAGAAACTTCTGTTACTTTGTTCTATAAATATCATATATAAAAACGTAGAACCAAAATATTCGTAAACGGTTAAACTGCTGCTTCCATCAGACGATTAATTAAACACCAGAGTAATGTTACACAGAGACAGCAATGGGACGACATCAGTTGAGGATTAGCTCCAGTTGTCGTCGTCATGACGGGAGTAGTCCAGCTGCGTGCGCAGTCGATGAAGGCCATTTTATTAGGCGAAGACGTCTTCTGGTCATCATCAAACGTCAGATAATCCCTGGTGCTCATCGAGTCCAGCCAATGCGCCACTTCAGCCACACTCGGTTTCGTTGACGTCATCGTGCCTAGATAGCGCGCAATCACGCCGGCCACGTGGGGCGACGCCATCGAGGTTCCGGATAAAACCCACGGGTACAAGGGCGTGATAGAGAGAATGTCTTTTCCCGGTGCCCAGATATCCAGACAAGTACCCCAGTTGCTGAAGTTCGCTGTGGTGTCTTTAACGTCGTGGGCACCGACCGTGATGACGTCAGAAATATGAGCGGGGGTGACTCCACAGGCGTCGGCGTTGGAATTTCCGGCGGCCACGACCACGGGAATTCCTGCGTCGACTACCGCTTGAACTGCATCGTCCACTGACTCAGAGATACCGTTAAAGCCCAACGATAAATTAACCACGCTATGAGGCTTCCCTCTTCGGTTATAATCGTTTACTAACCACTCGAGACCGGATATTAAGCCGCTTGCGCTTCCCAATCCTTGCGAATTCAACACTTTCACCGCTATAATGAACGATTCTTTGGCTACGCCGTACGTGGCAGCTCCTATCGTTCCGGCTACATGAGTTCCGTGCCCGTTTAAATCCTGATCCGACCCGACGTCATCGGCTGTGAATCCCCAGACGGCTCTGCCATCGAACTCCGTATTGGTGACGTCGACGCCGCTATCAACGACGTACGCATTAACGTCGGCACCGTGCTCATCCATCACGCCATAGATGTATTCCATGTTCGATGAGACACCTTCCCGTTGGTCCAAGCGATCCAGACCCCACAACTTGGTGACATTCTGAGAAATGCACATCGTCGTCGGAGTCTCCGTCTTGTCTACGTCGATGGATTCGGTGGTTTTAAAAGCGACGATTCTGACGTTAGGCCCCACTGTCTTGACAAACGGATTGCGAACGAAGCTCCCGACATCTGTGTCATCTCCGCTGATGGTAATAAACTGTCTGCCATTAATGACGTTTCGTAACGTTATACGTATGGACGAGGCGCACTGCATTTCGACCGTACACAACTCGTCCATCGTATGGATAATCGGAGCGTTTTCTTTCAATACTATAACGTACTCGTTTGGTATCACTTCAGCCGTCTCATGAAACGCTTGCGCATCGTTACTTGCCATCATACCAGCTGCTGCACACAAGTAATACAAGAAGAGAAGGAAAACCATCCTGTTTGAGTTAATAGTATGAGAAGGCTATTTGCTTTCGAAATGATAGCTGAAATGACGCTCAAGTGCATATATAGCAGTCTTTATTTTGCGGTATGTAATCGGCATGATCTGATTAAGATAAGATCGTATTAGTCGCTTAAAGAAGGGTGTGCCGCGACGTAAATTATTTTGGCTTTATCTGATAAGGTACTTCTTAGCGACTGGAAATTGATTTGTTGCCCTCGATGGAGAAGCAATACGGAAACATTTAAGTACACCTTTTAATATACGATCGTTATCTGTGTTTGTTCACATCGTGAATGCATCGAATGAAATTTAGCAACGTTTTACCTTCAAGTGATAAGTCGTATTGAAAGTTTTACGTCGGGTCATCAAATGTGGATAAGTGGGTATGATACCATGTATTGGACGGAAATGTTTCGGTTGAAATTCACCGTGGGAGGTAACCTATTTACAGCCTGTCAAGTACTTGTAGAAATGGTTAGCCGGCCACCTTTTGTGTTTTTTTTAGTAAAGTTTAAGAGTGAGTCATGCTTCATTTTCACCTTTGGGCTAACCACACCTATGATACACGTGTTGAC
This sequence comes from Paralvinella palmiformis, assembly GCA_025642065.1. Classification (NCBI taxonomy): domain Eukaryota; kingdom Metazoa; phylum Annelida; class Polychaeta; order Terebellida; family Alvinellidae; genus Paralvinella; species Paralvinella palmiformis. Next base: position 12,824 of record JAODUP010001520.1, read on the forward strand.
TAACACGTGCCGTTTTAGGCTAAGATACTGTAGTTTTGCATCAATTTAATTAACAACCCTGACGAATATGAAACGTGTAAAACTTAAAGGACACAAATTTCTGAACCTTTCACAAAATTAATTAATTTGCTAAACGAGCCTAGATCCAGGTATCTGCTAATTATCTTCCCTGCACGGATCTTCAACACCATTTAAGCTAAAACACCGGTTGCGCAAACGCACATATGTGTGTGCGCGTGCGTGCATGTGTGTGTACATGCAAACTTTGTAAAATAGTATAATACTGAAAACATTGATGTGTAATATAAATGTATTATAGTGAAACATGATACTATTGAATAAATTATTGTTAAAGATTATATATAATTATTACAGAAGCTAGCAGTTAGATAATGGGTGTATGTGTGTGTGCACGCGCACTGATGTTTGCGTATATGTGAACCTCGAATCATTCATCTATATTCAGAACGATTCGCCAGAGGACTGAATCCAGAGGAGCGACTCTAAAAGTGAGTTATATTATGAAAAGAAACTGTTCGCCCAGGCGTGTGCGCGCACGCGTGTGTGTGTGCATGTGTGAGTTTCTTGTTAATGTTTCTGTGTATTTATGCGTGCACCCGCGTGGGTGTGTTCGTGGTAATTGGGGGCGTACAACAAATAAACTTGTTCAATATTCAGTACAGATTATAGAGATATATCTATATTATTATGACTGAACATCACATTAATAATATTTATGAACTACCTTGATAATACCACGTAACATATATGTGCTTTGTGGTCGTTTAAGCCTAATAAAAACCTCACCTATTTGAGGAATGATGTAGGCATATGGTCCAGCTCTATCTATATTCCCAACTCTACTCATCCTACGACACTCAGTAACCAATAGGCACTATATAATTATGTAATTAACTATCAGGATTACGTCATTATCTCAGTTCGCAATATTAGCGTCTTGTTCACAGCAAATTACAGAAATGGTGCTAAATATCGCATATTATAATTAATTATGAAGGCATCCCTTTGGATGTAATAGAATATAAAGCTTACAGTTTTGTTGGCTGTTTTGTATAAACCGATCCAGCAAAGATATGTGAACGATAGTAGATAACGTTTAGGAACATATCCACCAGGGGGCGCCTGTCGATTGTCATGTGCCGCTGTCTACGCAGGTTAATAGAGGAGATTGGAGAGATGACGATTCATGGACTGAAAGGGGAATTAAGACGTAGAAATGCCAAACCGAACGGAAGAAAGCTGGTCTTGTGGAAAGGCGTTTATGGGCGATAATATGTGTGTTTGTGATATAACTCTCTGACTACATGAAATGTACTATAAATCATGTTTTCGCAATATGACTAGTTCTAAGAACAATATTAACATTAAATTAATACAGGTGAAGCATGTACATTCTAAACTGTAACTCGGTTAGTTTAATATTGTTTTGCTGGGTCACCTTCCATGAACGCCAATTTTTAGTAATACTGGAACTTTGTTTGGTGTATTTCTCTGATCTATCGCGATATGCGACAATTTTGTAGGCTTGAATCGTACGTCTGCAACCAAGACTTTAGTCAAGAACCCATAGAAGATTCGTTTGTGATATCAACCCAAGATTTGCTATCATATCGAGACATGAACAGTGACAGTGCAGTATATATTGTTTGTGTTATAGCATTATGTGTTTCTTAAACAAGGAGCATCTTCATTACACGTATTAACATCTCAGATCAACTCCTAGTCCCATACTATTGTTTAAAGTAGACGACTGCTGGTGAATGTACCAACAGTTTCATTATACGAGATTAGATGCAATCAACCAATTTCAAAGTAATCTTCCTTCAGCACTAGGCAGTTGTTTGAACAGTCTCAGTTATCCAGAGGCTCGTTGTAAACATGTATATGTCATATTGCATGCATTTGCAAAGGCCCCAGAGGGAGTTATGTATTCCGAAATTTGGACTCAAAGGTTGCAGACATTTCATCACGTGAACAAATCTGTGATGTTGGAGCACTGGTGGTAGTCTGCATCGTGTATTGCACCTAGATACAAACCGAAAAGATGATATGCTTGATGCAGAATATGAAGACTTTATCAGTAATGTGATTATTAATATGAATGTATCAGAAATGCCAATGTTAAATATTGTACCAGCCAACCAATATCCATGCCGTTGTTCCTTTACCACCACTACATAGAAACATACCAGGAGACATACATACTATAACACCAAAGGGTGACATCAATCTCAGACGATTAGATACACACCATAGAACTTGAAACAAAGTGGAAATAGCACACACAAACATTGGCGAGAGAAAAGGACTATGCGTCTTACCTCAAGCAACTTTGGGCGCTTATGTACAGCCAAACAAGCAACACACTTTGTCAAGCTAGAACATTCATTCACGCAGTACAGGCACCACAATACAAAGCCAATCAAACATTAGAAAAGTATCAGAGAATTGCATTAAACGAGTACACGGTAAACAGGAATGTGGTGGTTAGATGTAGTGGCATTGAAGTGTGCAGAAATGCCCCTTATCTTTCATGCTCTCCAGATGGTTTGGTGGGTTGTGATAGCTTTGAAGAGGTGAAATATTTCGGGGCCAAACTGTGTCACCCATTTCTGTGCCATACATTCATGTCGTTGATGACCAAGTGGCCCTCAAAACCAACGTCATTTACATATACCAAATTATGAGTGCAATAATGTGTACTGGGAAACGGTGGTGTGACTTGGTGGTGTGGTCTCTTACCACAAGGAGGAACTGGAAGATATTTTACCCAATACTTCCGAAGTGCTGTGCTCAGTAAGGTTTTGTGCAAATTGTGAACAACGAACCAACTTGGCGTAAAATGTGCATTCACCTGTAGCGATTGCATATTTAAATGTATGTATGCAAGAAACAACACAGAAACCAATATAGATTTGAAAACTTTATTTTCTGTACTGCAATTCACTTTCTCTCTAGGCATTATTTTGGACAATGCCTTATCTGAAGTGTGTCAAAATGAAACAAACTAAATTTATTTATGTAACAAGAAGTGACTCTGTGTCGTTCATAGGATTTTGTGTATTTGCAAGTCCTATTTTACTTTCAACATGTACCTTCTTGCTTGAAATCTTTCGATCTCTGAGGACAGTTTGTCCTAATATTTCTTTCTTAATACAATGTTAGGATGTTTACTATCATATCCATGTGGGCAAACATGTCTTGGACATAAAAACCTTTATCAGCCATTATTGAATTGCCATAGTCAACCAGTTTGTCAGGTTTGTCTATCAAAAATCTACCGGTCACTTGCAGACCCTTCATAGGCTGGAGAAATATAGGAGACATGACCAGTAGGTGTCATCCCGACAATCAGATTCGCTGTATTTCTGTTCTTATTAGTTGAGAAGGTTGTTTTTAGGTGAGCAGCTACTGCTGGCATTTTAATTGGGCATTCAGTCTCTTCAACAATTGCTCGAGTGTTTGGAAAATTTGTCTTAAAGTCAGTTGGAGCAAAGTGTTGAATACATTATTGCACCCATAATGGAACATTTTGGCCATATATATTAATTTGTGTCCATTGCTGAGACATGAATTTTACCCATGTATCAAATATATTGGACACCTCCAGCTGTGAAGCTTCAAACATTCGACCAAGTTGAAATTTGTTTATAAACAGTCTCAGTTTGTAATGTGAGAAGCAACCCGTTTTCGACATACAAAGATAGTGTTGTATACATGTTGATCTACACACACCGATTCCTCATGCATAGAAACCTCCTCCAAGTTGCATGTTGTTAAATTTATGTTCGGTTAAACAGTGTTTCCTTCCTGTTCAGTGTCTTCTAGAAACCACTTTCTCGCTCTACCAACATCTCTCTCCCCCTTTTTTCACTGGAACACAACATCAGCTACCTCGTTATATCTGAAATACGTCTTCTGACAATTAATAAGAGCCAACATGTACGATTATCACGTACATATTTCGCGCCTTTAGATTGTGGTTTGTATTCGTTCAGATATGGAAATGCGCCGTTTTGTTGATCGCATTATCGCCATGGGATCATAATACCTGTACTCTATCGATTCTCTACTTCATTAATTATCATAATATTAAGATAAAATAAAAGTTCCTCATAGTTTTTACACAACATTGACCCAACAATTATAGTCACTACACATAGATAACAGATGTAATCAACACAATCTTCCCAAATTTGACATACGAATGAAAATGAACCTCATGTTGCATTACAAAAATGTAATCCACATTTATTTCACTGTTGACTCTTATATTATCGTTGAGCACCCAGTGAAGTATTTCATTAGAACAAAACTGATAACAGATATTCGACCTTCATTTAGTATCAACATTCTATGAGTCATCTCTTAATGTGAAGTCACACCTTATATTACACTGATTAAGGTACTTAATGATTAATCCAAAATCATGTTTCGCGATGTTTATCTGATATCAATCAATGTATTAAGTAGCAGATAAGATAAAGCCAGTCAATCACTTCGGTTTAACTAAAGAAAAGCAGCCAGTGGAATTTAGATGTATAGTCAGTGTTATCAGCTATTCTTTTTGCTAATATATATTCTCATATATCCATTTTCCCCCTCCCAATTAATATTTCTATAAAACTTAAAAATGAACTTACTCCACGGGGGATT
>JAODUP010001520.1:22500-46117 GCA_025642065.1 Paralvinella palmiformis
TTATTATAAAAACATGTAAATTGTATAAATTAAATATAATTCTTGAGCCTAGTTTTATTTCAGAATATTTTGTACAAATATTACAGGACGTCTTGAGACAATTTGACTAATCAGTATTCACAGTTTACCAGTCCAAGACCTTGATTCTACGCAGCCATGATTGCTAAACAAAATAAATTATTGGTATATACAATTCACCAACAGCTACTCTTTTGTAATGAATGTATCAGGTTTCTACACAAAATGAAATGTTTCATTATTAGTGTGCAGGGGAGCCTTTCCATAGTATATTTCAATTGCACAATCTAATAGGTGTAAAGGCAATTGATTCTATTTTAAACCAACTTTAGTAGACTTCAATACCACACCGCTACTAGAAATAACAGTCTCTGACATGCTTGTAATGGCTAAATATGTCTGAGGCCTTTATATGCCCTAAACTGCCTTAAATCTGTTTCTTACATATCTATCACATATGTAGTAACTGAGAAGGCAAATATTGATAATGATGTCATACTTTAGGGCATATTTGTTTTTATGAAATATGTTGAAGACAGTTTATATACCTTAAACTGCCTTAAGCCTGTTTCGGCGGGGCAATTTTTACCTCTTTTTACTCTTTGATAACTAGGTATTAAAAGTGAACATCATACGCGTTAGTTATATCTGATCCAACTGTGTTTGCACAACAGCGTACACCCTTACAACGAATAAAACTACACAATGGCTTAAAGGGACCCACAAAACGCTCTATTCTTGGTCGTTCCAATAGTGACAGAGATGCAGGAAGTTTGCCGAAGATGGTAGTTAATCCGTCATCATTGCATATTAAAGAAGCCATCACACGCCAGTATTTACAACTGTCGATAACATTAGTGTCATCAACAACAACTCCCAGTTGTCCGAGTATCAATATTCACGTCAGTATACAACGAAATTGAAGCGACAATATCGACAAACGAACGTCACGGCGGGAAGGAACGCAGCCCAAAATTGGCGTCGTCTAAATTCCGCGGCGCCCCTGAATCAGACAGGCATTTCTTCATCTAGAGGATGTGAACATTTCATATAATTCGGTAGTATGCCTATCTAATCCAAATGCTAAATTCAGATCGTTCAAACAGATTGTAGATGCATCAAAATTCCACAATTATGTAATCATCGTGATATATGTGGCCCCAGGGTATCAGAATAAGAGCATTCGGAGCCCCCCCCACCCCCAACAATGTCAAGCCCATTTATCTACGCATTTTGACATATTATGTCTATGGTTTCAGTGCAACTAAATGCGAATATATATGCGAGATAACCATGATATTGTCATACTTCAGGAGCATTGGTTGTATTATATAGTCTGACGCTTGTTTTTTACAATACGTTTTCTGAAATATTGTTACAGTATGTTTCTGGCATTGTCATTATCATGTATTGTTGAGCCAGTTGTTGGTGGTAATAACAAAAGTTCTATTGTATTAATCAATATACATGACACTATATTATTGTTGTGTTGTGATCATGATAATATTGACATATATAACGCCGTATTCAATGACAAATTTGATTCTAATTTATGTAATAATATTGATCATATCTAGATCGGAGGTGATTTTAATAGTGATCTCTGGCGTGAAATAATGATTGGTGAGTGATGGTGAAAGTAAATAAATCTAATGCATCAGTATGGTGCTGTCCGATCATGGAGTCTGTCGCTAATGCAAGTGAGGCCGGAGGGAAGGGAGACCAAACATCAATGGGAGAAAGCAGATGAGCATATGATTGTATGTCAACATTCAAATCTCAGTGATTAATACAGATTATCAGTTAGTAATATATAGAGTATCAAAATCTTTGCAGCGTGCGATGCTTTGTGCCAGGGCATTCTGAGTACATGTTATTGTTACAATGTTTAATTTGGATGCAGTATGATTTAATAACTGACTTCTTTAATCTAGTTTTAAAACATTTCTGATTTGGATTGGAAGGATGTCGTTGCTCAAGCAGTTCCATAACATTCAATGTAATCGCCGTATTTTGCGTGAGATTTGGTATTTTGAAAGATGGGCCCAAGAAAGCATACTTGGTGTTTTATACGTTTAGTGATACTCTATTTGCATAAAACCAGTCGTTTAATTTAACCAGTTCATTGTTGATTGTGTTGTATAGAACAACAAGATATGCTTATGATATATATTAGGTGCTGGCATCAGCAAAGGAAAGTAGGGATAGATCAGTGCAATATGTAATGTCATTTATGTAGACAAGGAAGAGAATTGGTCCCAAAATAGATATCCGTGGAACACTGCAGATTACTTTTAATATTAAAGTTAGAATCCGGTTTTAATTTTGTCTATTGATATCGATCGGATAGGTAACCTTTGAACCAATCATTAGGTGTGCCTCGGATTCTGTAAAAAATTATTTTAATAAAAGAGTGTTATGGTTAATAGTGTCAAATCCTTTAGATAAGTCTAAAAACAACCCTGATATTATTTCCTTTGAAGATTTATCATTTGGGTCCGAAATGGACTTGAGGAGGTGCTTGATTGGGTATACTGTTGAATGTTTTCTTCTAAAGCCATGTTGGTGAGTGTACTGAACATTATTAGTTTCTATAAAAACAAACTCTTTTCTTCGTCATAATGTTTTCCAATAATTTAGAATATGATGGAAGGATGCTAATAGATCCATGATTATTGAAGAGGTTCTTGTTTCCTGATTTGAATATCGGGATCACTTTAGCTAGTTTCATTTTGTCCGGAACAATTCCAGACACGAAATAAAATTGAATCTATGTGTAAGGGGGTTTGCTATATTTCAAATGGATTCTTTGATGAGTTTAGTAGAAGTAGTATCATGTCCTATGCTAGTTTTGGCTTTGAGAGAGTTGCATGCATTTATGAGTTCTAATGTATGAACAGGTTCCATAAAGAAAGTTTTATGACATCAGGAATCCAGATTGGGATAACGGGAAAAGCCTTTCTGGGGTGAGGGAACTGACTCGATAGTAGTGTGTCCTATGTTGGCAAAGCAGGTATTGAAGCATTAGCAATCTCACTTGGGCGCGTTATGACTACATTGTCCGAAATGAATTCAGTAGCCATTAAGGCTATCTTAGAACCATTGGAGATAAGAGGCTTCAATAGTGACTAGGTTTTTTTAATATTATTTTTATTTAGCTTCAGATAATCTCTATAGTATTGAAATTTAGCTTATTGCTCAGTTCGTAGGAAAGGTTTACAGAATAATTTTTATTTAGAGATGTTATCAATTGTTGGCGTATTTAACTTTCGGCGTTATTATTTGGCCTTTGCTTTGGCAGATTTCAAAATCCCACGTGTAATCCAAGGTTCACATTTCATTTGGTTTCGTCTACGAATTATAGTTCTTGCAGGGAATGATTGGTCGTAAAATAGCTTTATTGTTTCCAGAAATAAATTATATGCAGTATTTGCTTAATTGGATTAGGTGATATTTGAGAAGCCGGCCTTAGACATAGACAATAGATTATTAAATCTAGCAATGTTTTGGGGTTTGGAGGGTCTGAAATTTGAGTATTGTTTGTGTTGATCTCGAGTATGTTTATATAAGCTTGTAAATATCTCAAAATCATCCGACACGTCGGTAATGGTGATTCTTGATTTGGTTGAGCATTTTTGTATATTAGCATACGCATGATCAATAATTGTTGCAGAGAAATCGGTGATCCTGGTAGGCTTAGTAATAAGGAGGGCTGTCCAAACGAATATATATTCTCTATGAAAGAGTTTGTTTTAGCATGAGATTCAAATGATAGAAGATCTATGTTACAATCACTCAAAATAAGACTGATTTATGTTCTGCGTTAATTTTATTTAGTGCTGTGTATAATTGGCGGGTAAAGTCATCTATATGCGCAAGTGGTGGAGTATTGGGATGACACAGTATGGCATTAATAATGGATTTCCGACTTCGACAAATACGGATTCACAAACATGAAAAATAAAAATTGAAAGATTTGGTCTCCTGGTATATTATAGATGCTCGTTTATATATAGTGCAACGCCGCCTCCTGCTCTCACGGTATCTGGTTGTGTTTTGTATGTAATTTGATGATAGTCGTCTATGGAATAATTAACACTTTCTCGCTATTTTGAATCTGTCTTGATTGCTAAATTGTTCGGGGGGAATAATGGTTGCAGGTGTTATCTAACAATCCAATAGTTTCGTCTTGACTAAATATTTCATTTTCCATATCATTACGAAAAAAGTCGTGCAAAGTCATAAAGTGTATCTCGGTAGCAACCCGATCAAGTGTTACCCTACCAGGCCATGGAACTAATGGGTCACACACGCACAAACATAAACGACGACAGGCACATCGCAAACATAAATGCTGACCAAGAAAAAACTGATAACAGAGGTTCCAGCGATCTTCAGACGAAAGAAGGTGTCGTTTTAATATCAATCTGATTTCTCTAAAACGCGTGATGCCCGCATGAAGAGGTACACGAAAGAGCCATCGGAAAGTCATAACAATGCTAAGAACACAACTTGGCAGATAGGAGACAAAGTACGGATGAAACAGCCGAAGATGGATACAAACCAGTATCGTACGAAGTGGTGGAGAAGAGAGGAAGCATGATAACTGCTTCAACAGACGATCACGTAATCACCCGCAATTCGTCACACATGAAGAAAATCCCGCAGTATTGTGCTGAAGTAGAAGTCGAAGTATAATTAGATATATCCGAACCTGTGACAACATCCGATGCATTGTTACCGTAAACAGAACTGCAGAGTTGTGAAGCAGACAGTGAAAGCAGTGAAATAACCGTGAGAAGGTCTGCAAGAGCCAAGAGTGCCTCAGAGTGGTTAAAAGACTATGTAACAAGACATGATAAGAAGTGTGAGAGGTAAAGACTCACCTGGGAATGAAGTGCTTTAAACATCCTCTCCCTGTAACTATATATTTATGTGTAATAGTTGCAGATTTATTAAGAGAGATTTGTGCACTTAATATGGATTTTGTGTCCTGGACTCGTTCAATAAACTAGTCCACAGAGTACGTAGTAATAAGAAGAAACCATATTATTTGTTTGATAGCACTAGTAGATTTCTATTTGTATAGAGAAGAGAGATGAAGTGTTGTTGATAAATTAATACTGGGTTGTACCCTTTAAACCTACACATCGTAAGTGAGAGTAATACATAGATTTGGTATGCTTCCGGTGAACTGTGGAATGCAAGTCTTCCTGTTTATGTTTGGTGTCTAGTTAGGGTTTAAATAGAATAAATGGATTTGTTAAACAAAGACGTCTTGGTTGAGTACATTATATGTGTATAGTTAATGTAATCTAAAAACTAGATTAATCGGTCACCCATGTCTACATATATATCCCCCGGTCACCCAAAATTCCCTCCTTTCTGCCAGGCTTAGATCCTATCTCCACCTGCTGTTTTGACCTACACCATACGTCCACATGCCAAATTTGAAAATGTTTGATGAATCCAGTCCAAATACGAATTTACTTCTTTTTCATGCTAGTTGGAATGTCAAGAGTTTCTAAATTCTTTTGTGTATGTCAATATTTCAACAAAACTTTGAAAAACCTGTTTTGCGTTCTAGAGATCTTTAAACATGTGAAAAAGAACTAAACAATTTGCTTTAAATTTTTGGCTTCTTTTATTTTATTTTTATGATATTCCAGTTACCCTATATTCATTCTGTATTATACCATTCTGTATTCTGCTTGTATTCTGGATTCTTTTTCTATTTTCAGGAAATAACCGTACACTGCTTACCGCTAACTAATGCTCAAGAAATTACACTCTCACTGCCATCCTGTGCTGCCACTTAAGACCAGAAAAGCTTACCCTGATGCTAGTGGAACCAATCATGGGTCCAAGTAGCCAGGACTTTAGTAATGAAATAGTTGTTTTTATCTTGGTTTATATTTAATATTAGAACTGAATTCAAATTATTTCTTAAAATAAAAAAAATATTACAATTGTTATGTTGAATCGATGTAGTTTAAAAGATATTTATGGTGAATAGTAATATTTTATGGTTGAAATAATTGGAATTGGCAATAATCATGATAATATACAGATGATAGACAGATGTACCTGCAATACGAATTTACTAATATGTGTTAAATCTTTCAGTTTCTGTGTTGGAAGAAAACCTGATAAGAGAATGGCGGCCATGGTAATCACGTTGGGAGCTTGCATCTGATTCGTAGTTAGCTAGCTAAACCACACGCGACTGAACAGACAATTTGGTTCATTGCATTTATGCAGCACTTTTACCATAAATACCTCCTGAAGAAACTGGATATATACGAAACAAGTTTAACAGTTCAGTCTCAAACACTAAATCATTCTTTTCCTATGCATAATAAAAGAGGTTTTGAAAGACAGGGACTTTGTGGGCTGTGGGGTATCACTCTGACTTGGTTGAGTTTCTTCATAAGGAGACTTCAATTGTGACACAGTTGTGGTGGCTGCCCAAAGTTGCTTACTTTTCAAGGTGTCCTTTGGTGGACCACTGTAAATAGCCGTTTTATCCGCTTCAGGAAATTCATGGACACTATATCCAGATAAGTGAATATTGTTCAACCACTGTGCAATGAAAGATTTAACAATTTTATCAAAATGCATTGGACGATAATAGATGACTACCCGATAATGAGTTTGTTCATAGTCACGTCACACGGCTATAAACGGAACATGGGAGTATTCTTATAACCTGTTATGCCGAATACAAACAATTCTAGTGTATCTTAGGATGATGCTATTTCGCATAATTATGATTTGACTATATATCTATCTTTTAAATAAACTGTTTAACAAGTGCGTATAGTCGCCTCTTATTCAAAGATAAAAAGGTAGAAAATATATACCTGCTTATTAACAATGACTTCGTGTATTATCAAGAAAAGCAAGTGTCCTTTGGATTCTACTAGCATTTACTAAAAGATCTATCCACATTTTTTAATGTACTTTTGGATGTTTTTTTGTTATATATATATATATATATATATATATATATATATATATTTATATATTTATATATATACACCTATTCTTATTTATTTAGTTACACCTTTCTATATACATACATGAACATATGCGTATATAGATGATTTCATACACACATCCTCACATACAAATATATTTACATCTATCATACAAATATGAAAAGAATCCATAACTATGCTTATTTGTAAACTAATCTATAGAATAACCGATTTGCGAGTTGTTTTCAGATTTACCTTATCAAGCTGGTCTATACATATACAGTTAAATTAACGTTAACACTCATTCCCAATGCCTTCCACTAAAATATATGATACTTGTGTGTATTATGTAATACTATTTACACTAAAGAGCTTGTAAGATAGCTTTTCTTAGGGAATCCTCTGAACCTTTCTAGATGCTGGTCAAATCAAAATTATTCCCATTACACAGAAAGTGACTAATGCGATTCTATAATTATTTTAACTTGAAATTAGAATCACAACGCGTTATGTAAGGTCAAGTATTACATATAAGACACATAATAATAAAACAATTATAATTCAATTGTTCCCTTTTTAGAAATTTGAGAACATTTGAAACCATCCCACTATATACAAAAGATTGAGGGTATTTTAGTAAAAGAAAACGGGAATCCCATTAAAATAATAATAATAATAATAATAATAATAATAATGATAATAATGTATATTTAATAAAGCACCCTTACTAGCAGGAGCCGGCGTTGTACAAATAACATGGACTGTACTAATTCACCATTACTTCCTCAGCATAACTCATGTGAAATGGTGTGGATATCTAATGAACGATATCACTAAATTTGACGTAATATATTGTAAAAATAACAGTTAAGACAATGATGGTAAATGAAATAATTCACATATCATGTTATAATGTTAATCATTCAGAGTGTCCCTTTTACAGGTAACTTTATTAGACAGTTATCCATACATGAGTTATTAATGATGGCTTGGGTTACTTCATAATTATCCTTGTTTTCACAAAGAGACAAATAGCATCCTGGGAGTATGACCCGGAAGAACAATAGTTTAATTTAGAAATATTATGAAAAGCAAAATGCCCATTAACCGGTTGCTCGCACCTCCGATTAAGGCATCATCTGAACGATAGAATACTAAACATGGACACATGAATGGTCACAGCACTAACACTATTAGATTTAGCTGCAGCTTTTGATACAATTGATTATTCTGTTCTTCTAGATAGCCTCTCTGATTGGTATAGCATATCGGGCACAGCACTTACCTTGATCCGCTCATTCTTAATGAATAGGTATCAATCAATAAAAATAAGAAAATGTTTTTCAAAGGCAGTGCCTTTGGTTTCTGGTGTTCCCCAAGGCTCTGTTCTTTGACCACTACTGTTTACTCTGTATATCGCATCACTAAGCTCACTTATGTACAGCCACAAATTAGACCATCATTTACATGCAATTAACGCCCAAGTATACATATCTTTTTCTACAACAGACACCCATCTTTCCCTTAAACAACTTGGTGACTGTCTCAGTGACATCTCTGGCTGGATGACACACAATTAACGTAGGCTCAATGCCAACAAAATAGACTTCATCATTATAGGTACATCCAGACAACGCAGCAAACTTATTCATTTCTTTCCTACGAAAATCCTTACTCATAGCATCACACTATGAGACACTGTGCGTAATCTTGGTGTTACATTTGATAGTGATTTTAATTTCAGTAAACATGTTTCTCTGACATGTCACTCCCGCTTCTATCATATTCGTGACCTTCGCCGTATTCGGCGCTATATTTCTTTTTCAGCCGCCAAAACCATTGCTTCAGCACTCATTACTAGTAGGCTTGATTACTGCAACTCTCTCCTTTATAACATTGCATTTAAGGATATTCTAAAACTTCAGTGTATTCAGAACTGCCTAGCTAGACTTGTCAAATTTTTCCAAACTGTCCCACTTCTAAAATCTCATCCCGCATCATTTTCAACCTATTGCCTATCAAACTATTTCTTCTGGAGAATCTATTTTCCATGCTTTCTTTAGCACCCAAGCCCAGATAATTCCGTTCATCTGGTTTTCACTTGTTGTCTGTTCTCAGAGTTAAAACTCATGCTGGGACTCGAGCTTTTTCAGTTGCTGCCCCTACTCTTTGGAATTTACTCTCTGAATATGTTAAGCCATCAAATAGCATAGTTTCTTTCCGTCACCATCTGAAAACTCACCTTTTCAGACTCGCTTATCCTTCATAAGTTTCGTTGCCATCTGATCATTGTTGATCACTGTCTTTTCATCGTACCCGGACTATGAGTTTGCCCTACCCCTGTACTAGGTGCGATACTGAGCTCGACTCTTTTCGAGGATATTGGTTTTGTAATTATTATTATTATTATTATTATTTATTATTATTACGGAATATATATATATATATATATATATATATATATATATATATATATATATATATATATATATATATATATATATATATATATATATATATATATAACCTCAAAATTGCCATTTGGCGACATCTATCGAATATCAATTTTACTTGACAGAATGCGCTAGTAGTACCCAAAAGTGTATTTATTGTTATTTATAGTAATAAAAATACAATTAGTACGGGGCTCTATTTTTTCAACATATATATTATATACATGTGTGTGTTTATGTATGTATTTATGTGTGTATGTATGTATGTATAGATGGATGGATATATGTCAATTTTCAATGGCATTATCCCTATGTATCTGAATGATCTAGATCTACCAGCAACCATATGAACACTTTTGTAAATAGATCTATACAAATGATGAATATAAATTTGTAGTAGGATCATGTCAACAAATCAATACGAAATTACCTTCATATAAATACTTGTATTATCGGTATAAAGTGGTTGGAATATTATAATGAAATTAAAAAAAATTGTCTATTGTACTCAAAAGTGATAAAAACTTTCCTACATATTTAGTTATATACATGTTGACCCCAAAAAATATTTCTGTCATATAAATACATATTCATAGTGTATTATAATTGCTGAAAATATGATTTATTTGTTTTAAAGTTGAATTTTGGTTCAATGTCACACTTTATTTGCACGAGTATTTATCAAACTGGAAACACTATAATATACTTTCACATTATCAGTGTGGTGTTTAAAAAACAGAAAAGCAAAGTCGCTTATCCCACAGATGTCCTCTATATGTAGAATGTATCTGTTGTAACAGTATGTAGTCCTAATTAACCTTAACGTGGGAGATATAGGTTTGAAACGATGGTATACAGTAACTCCAGCTAAGGGTATGTTCGATTTAAATTAACAACAATGCCAGTCGCATTGACTCGAGACTCCACGCTTGTGTGATGAATGAACCAAGTGTTGGCAGTAAAATTGCGTTATGTTGTGATTACTTGTAGGCTAATTTAGTGTAATTTCGAGATATTTACCTGCATCTCTGGGGTTAGCGCGTGTGACAGTTCACAAATGTCGTGTAACTTACTTGGGGGATTAAACCAATAACTCTACACGAGTTCAATAATGTGGGATCGTGTTTAATAACTTAAGTATAAAATGTCCAGATATTACAATATATCCGAATTGAGACAATGTCCTGCGGATGGTGTGTGGTATTGGACAGAAATCACTAACATAAGCCCCGACCACATGCTGCGGTCCAGTTTTGTTAAGCGTCAGGCAATTAATTAAATAATAAAGATAGACGTCTGGCGGCTGATTGGCTAAGTCTGTGTGTCTGGCTGGTGACC
Organism: Paralvinella palmiformis; assembly: GCA_025642065.1. NCBI lineage: Eukaryota > Metazoa > Annelida > Polychaeta > Terebellida > Alvinellidae > Paralvinella > Paralvinella palmiformis. The sequence continues at coordinate 33,290 of JAODUP010001520.1, forward strand.
AGTCACTTAGGCTGTCGTGCTGATCATTCATCTTAAAAAGGGGTGGGATTACACACACGGTCCGCGGTATATGTGATATCTAATATCTATATATTAAGATTTACATAAACCCACGCGCGCACACGCACACACACACACACATACGCAAACAAACAAACATATATATATATATATATATATATATATATATATATATATATATACTACTTATATCATAAGCGATTACATATCATAATGATTAATTATTATCTTAATTAATATAAAGTCAATACCTCTTGATCACTCCACAACACAAACATTATAAAAATGTGCCTCTGCAAAGCCAGTGATCAATTATTCTATTATTGTCCGACTCAGTCGATAATCGGCTACCTCAAAATCAACCAAAACTTCATTAAACGTTCTTCTTTGGTGAAACATTCGTTCTCTTCGACGAGCTACGAAAAGATTGACTAGACTCTACCATCTTGACCTTTTTAGCTGTTTTGGTCATTTTAAGTAGCTATTTTAAATAGCTTTGTTTAGTAGCTCACCTTTTACAAATCGCTATTTATATTAGGTAGCAATTTGTTATTGAAGTAGCTAAATGTCATTTAAGTAGCTAAATAAGCTACTTAAAATCTTAGTAATTCGGTCCCCTGGTGCGCTTAATAATATTTTGGAATATAAGCAAGAGCATCGCTGCAAAAAGAAACATGGTACCTAGAGTTTTGCTATAAATAAAGAAGCTAAATTATTAAGGACATGCTCTAAGTACTATCACAATTCTTATAGAATTGTGAACACAAATTGTTGTTCATCGAACTGTGATTGACAGATGAGAGCATTTCATAAATTGTTAACACCATGTTAAAATACTTACATAATGCCTAAAAGATTACCTCTAGTGATATTAAAATACTTACATAATGCCTAAAAGATTACATCTAGTGATATTAAAATACTTACATAATGCCTAAAAGATTACATCTAGTGATATTAAAATACTTACATAATGACTAAAAGATTACATCTAGTGATATTAAAATACTTACATAATGACTAAAAGATTACATCTAGTGATATTAAAATACTTACATAATGACTAAACGATTATATCTAGTGATATTAAAATACTTACATAATGACTAAATGATTACATCTAGTGATATTAAAATACTTACATAATGACTAAACGATTATATCTAGTGATATTAAAATACTTACATAATGACTAAATGATTACATCTAGTGATATTAAAATACTTACATAATGACTAAACGATTATATCTAGTGATATTGATATAAACGTTAATCCAGTTAACGAATAGCATATATATTATTACCATAACATTGACATAATTATTCTTCATAGGATTTACGCTGCAAGAAAGTCAGAAGTTATTCTAAATAATTCATCTTCTGTATTGTTGATATGTCTGGCAGACAAATGACTGCATTATAATCGATTAAAACTATATCTTCGTGTGAAAACGTTTTCTTTGTATATAAATATTGTAGAGGTAAATATACTGTATTTATGTATCGGGTAAGACCACAGGTACTATAACGACCATATGCTCAGTAAAGACTACTGACCCTATTAAGACCACAGCCTGTATGACGGCCACTGGCTCTACAAAGACCACAGGCTATATGACGACCACATGCTCAATGACCTATCATCTATCAGGACCAAATACTATGTAAGGACCACATACTCCTAAATGACCATATGCTCTACAACGACAACAGGCTCTACAACTACCATTGGCTCTATAACGAACACAGGTTCTATAACGACAACAGGCTCGATAACGACCGCAGGCTCTATGACGAACACAAGCTCCACAGAGGCAACAGGCTTTATAATGACCATAGGCTCTATAGCGACCATAGGTTAAACAACGACCATACGCTCTACAACGATAACCGGCTCTACAACGACAATTGTCTCTATAATTACCATTGGCTAAATAATGACAACATGCCCTATAATGAACCTAGGCTCTACAACGACAACAGGCTCTACAGCGACCACAGACTCTACATCGACAATACTTAATAGAAAAAGGTGATTGCAGATAGCAACAACGATAAAATTGGCTACAACAACAACGATAATAATATTAAACTTAATGAACTTAAACTTAGTGAAACAAATAGATCAATAAGAAGGAGATATTGGAGTTTGTAACCAATTTAACATATGGTCTGTTTCTCAGTATCGTCTGTTACTTTTTCTCATCATAAGTTTAATATGAAACTTTTTAACCTAACGAAAGTTCTACTATCCTCTTTGTTATTGAACGGGTTTTTGCCTGCATTCTAGTTGCATCTGGAAAACCAATTATCAGACGAAACAGCTTGATATAGTAGACTGAAGGTGTTCAGCCACATTTGCACAGATATGCTCACCATATATATATATATATATATATATATATATATATATATATATATATATATATATATATATATATATATATAATAGTATGTATATGCGAGTATGTTCTATTTGGTATTGGTTTTACAGTGTGTTATTTTGTAAACTCTATGTTGTCCCATATTATAGTTGTGTGAAGGTGTGTGCTTCATCAGCATATAATTAAAGTTATTCTGTAGCATGTCCCCGTATATGTTTGAACATTATTATAGAGGTTAAGTATTTGTTCACTTTGTTCTTGACTTTCCAGAAAATTACCCACTCTTAGATAATATATACTAGTATACTCTGTATGAATATATCATATCAACGGTTAATTACCTTATCACGGTGTTTATTTATTTTTGTCTGAAAGAGTAAGTGGGGCATGTCTAAAGATAATAATACTGCGATTAATTAGCAATACTAGTAATAATATTATTAGGATATATGGTGAAGAGCTGTTCGTACGCATTAATTAATCTCCTAGTAGTACACATATGCTGACTGGTAACTAACTGACGTGATCATCTAAGCATAGGTCTGGTCTAAGTTGTTGTGAATTAAGAGATAAAGGACTGATAATATGGAGTTTTGGAGTATTGGAGTATGCATGGAATAATTAATGCTACTAATGTGCGGTGTCAATCATTATATATATAAACATTTAATATAGATCGAATTGTGTCTGTGCATGTCAGTGTGTACACATGAGGACGTGTTGATGCTTATATGTGTTTTTATCCGTGTCTATCCGTGTGCTCGCGTTTGTATTATGATATTGTCTTGAAATTATAATCAACCAAATTTCCAATCTTACACAAATACACAAATAGAGCCATTAACATGACATTAAGACATTGAAACTTTACCATATATAGTAAATTAAATCACCCCCCCTCTCTCTCTCTCTCTCTCTCTCTATATATATATATATATATATATATATATATATATAAATTGTAGTGCTCAGATTCATACCAGTTCAGAAGATACGGTGCTAATTCGTCTAATGTATTTATTGCCTTTCAATACATGTACGTATAATGAAAATGACCACAGATAGAATCAGTAGTGAGAGTCTCTATACCACGCAAACATCACATATACAAATAAAGACGATTAACTGAAATAACAAAGATTTGAAAGATAAATGACCTTTTTAAACCCAGTAACATACAAGATAGAAATAATAAGTCCTTTTAATTCATAATAGAAATACAAACAAAACATGCCGCGAATGGAGTTGAACCCGGATCTTGGCTTATTATTAAGTGGAAAAACTCATCACTACATGACATTTCTAGCATATAGATCAATAACAATGCTAGTCTATGGCATACTGGTGCTTAGTACAAAGTGACGAATGATCTAAAACACATACAGTGAACAATAATTTGGATAATTTGTGTTAAAAGTTTACACAACAATAGTATACAATAAAACTATATTTACTGCTACATAAGTAGTGGAATTGGGAAACAGAACTATTAAACTTTGCCATTGTACAAGTATTCATACTAACCATTTTCTATTATCCTCATAAACCATAAGCAACTTCTCTGACGGTAGGGAAAGCGGTCAATATTTTCATAGAGCTTCATTGGATAGGTCTTGTCATAACTAAGAAGAACATATATAGTTTAATGGGGCTATCTTTTATCATTATTGAGTAATCGGCTAAAATATGCCCCAAATATCGCCACTTATTTGACAGGTCACAAAAGTCTAATTCCAGAAATTTACCATTGCCAGAAGTGAAGGTTTATCAACATCATAACTCACTAAATAATTGTATCACTGGCCTGTTTTCATATTTGTGTAATGTAATATTCATGTATAACACATTAAAATAAATAAATATGTATCAAGTTATCAAATGTATCAGAAATAAGGCTGCAAAATTGCCCCAAACACCAATCAGCAAATTTAGACTGTTTATTTCAGGCCGGTCCAAAGTGAGAAATGGTGAAATTTTCAAATTAATCGTAGAACATCCATTTTTGTTTCATTAGATAGGTCTTGAAGAGGATAGTTACTAAATCTATAACATGACATGGTTTCCTTACATAATGTACCTCGATAGGGTAGAAAATGACCACTGTAAGATCCAATGCATATATTTTTAATCCACAGACACAAAAACAATTAAAATCGACATACAGTGAAAAAGAAGTTCAGGTGTTGTGCTGTTATATATTTTATAAAGAAATTAACCACAATACAATATGTTTTATGATTAGAATGTAGTTATATACCACATATTATATGCATGTAAATCATATTACGGTGACAAATGTGATGAACTATTTTTCACGTGAGACAGACAAATCCAATAGAAGACATTGAATTGATGCAATTTTAATGTTTTCATTAAATCATGCATCAATTGTTTTATGTACATCTAACAAATTGAAATGCAAATAATCACGAACACAATGCAACTTTATCCAAAACAGTTGCCTTTCAGTGTTTTTCTTAGGCAGGCAAACTTGAACCAAGCAACTTTTTTAAAACAGATGTTTAATTCTCTATTACATCTTAAATATTCACAATGTGCACGAAATATCTTCAAATATAATATCTATGTATATTGTTATGCATATATCATACATAAAATAGGATGGATGGGCTAAATTAGGCATAGATTTGATCGGATTGTATAACAACCTAAACATGTTATAATGACGCTGCGGGAATTTACGAGATTTGGCACTGGAGGACCTATGGGTTTTTTCCATTGCGCAGCACGGATAGTTTCGCACCAAAAACAAAAATTATACCATTAAATAGAAAACATTCTTAGCTTTATCACAGTGGTGGTTTCTCATTTCTAGCTGAATTATTAATAAATGTGTTATTGTGGTTTAGATTTAAAAGTGATCGCAGACTAGGTTAGTTTCATATTTTCATAGGAAAACCAGCATATTTAGAAAGAGTGAAATATTGGCAACAACATGGCTAGCTTCGTTTGTTAATAGATATTGCCAAGGCCGTGCGCAAAGAGGGTAAACAGACCCCCTATGGCGGACCATTTTGTCAAAATATCGTTTGCGCTTCGTTTCTGGTCCGTTTTTGACGTAACGTCATTTAACAATTATATCCCCGATTTCAAAACGAATTACGAGATTACGGGATAGAGCTATATGCATTCTGTTTATTTGTTTAATTTATAGTTATTACGTGAAATATTAAGGCAACCACAAGCAAAACAAAAACGACTTTCATTTCACGCGTCATTTTCCTTACGCCCATTTAAAAGCACTTGTCAAATAATATTCACGACGTAACGACGTCCGTACAGTGACAACAATCTGGTCACTACAAATATCGGAGCAATTTTTTATCTGCTTCCTCATTGGTCGGCGCAACACTAATAAACCACAACGATTATACAACAAAAAGGGGAAACGACCAAACAGTGACAAACAAAATGTAAAATGACCAATATTAATAAAATGAAATGACAAAATATACTTGACTTAATTAAATTAAAAAATCGGTTATACAGCATAATCTATATAATATTTAAATATGAATGACGATACATTTCCTAACAATAAACACCATCATATTTATTTGTTTAAAAACACAACAAAATATATATATATATATATATATATATATATATATATGACGAAGTAGGCTGTTCTAAATTTTTTGGCAAAAATTTGTATTATCATGAATAGGGAAAAATTTACTGTCATAATACCAGTTAAAAAAAGGTATATAATATAAAAATTCATATTAAGAACACACAATCTGCAAAATATTATATGTTTGATAATTCTGTTTAAAAAACACGTTCCTTTGTTTTCTCTGACTGTACTCCTATGTTACACCATTTAAACTTTACTCCCGTGTTACATCAGTCAAACCTTACTCTCGTGTTACATCAGTCAAAAGGTAGGACAAGCTTTTTCCTAGATAAACTTTCTTTCTTCGTCTACAACTCTTTACATATTTCTGCCACACATTACGACGTGTTATTATATTAGTGCCATGAACAAGGATGGACGACTCCCATCGAATATTATTTTTCATTTGGAAAGAATAAAGTTTATAAGAATCCTTGCTGAATGAGTACCGTGATATACGACCTGCTGCAGCTAATAAACCGGTAATGAAGACATCCTCTCTATTTAAATATCGCACTTTTGAGGTCATCTTCAGAAGTACTGTCATGGCATCACGTGACATAGCGTATCCTGGACCAGCACAAAACGACGGATAATATTCTTCCGGATATTGTTCTTTACTTACTCTATATTTTCCTTCTCGTTTCACTTTTGATCTTTGCCAGACATATCCCAAGATAAACGAAGATGTGTTATTGAATGACGATGACCGCAATATTGATAGCCAACGGAAGGTATTTAGCATGACGTCATCGTCCGTTTTGATGACGTATTTCAGAGAACCGCCAAATCTTTTCAGGATCCAGTGCATTGTTAATAAACCTTTTAGCGTCAGATTATCGTACGTATCCTGAATGTTAACTAGCAGGATGTCTTTCTTCATCAGGATCTCGGTCATCAAGGTATCACAGACACAGTTACAACTTGGATCCAGACCACAAACAAAGAATACAAACGGCTTCCCAGTAACGTCATCGTTATAATAACTTCCATTTGCCCAAGTGTTACGAATAAGATCTCTTGCGGATCTCGCCAAAGGTCGACTCTGCACGAATATAACAATATCTGGATCTTCTCCACCTATATCCGGTTCCATTAGGTACCATTGTATCTCTTTCTTGGTGATATTATCTACTATCCTACTCTCTTTGAAGTTAATAATAAGATTACTTATATTACTATTTGATGATTGGTAAATACGGGTAGTCGTCATCAGTAGGTTGGAAAGATTATGGAGTAATACGTGATCCTTCTGATGAGTTAAGATGACGGGATTCATTTTTGATGTTTGTCGTTGTTGTTGCATGATATGATTACCATAAAGCAAAATACATATAAACAATGCAATTGCTGCCCGGCGTAGAACTATAGTCAGAAATATATAGATAAACAAATAATTAATAAAAATATAATCTTGAAGGTTTTGCTTTTCTTTCAAATATTGTCACATTTTAATCAATGTATCAATAAATAAATTCAATACTCACTAGTTTTCCGAAATGAATACATCCCGACTGTTGCTATGTATAATATCTTACTAAATATTAATGACAAAGATCATGATAACAGCAGGTGAAAAACTAACATAGTCAATTTATATCAAGGGTAAGTTGACTGGAGGATGAAAACGAACGTATATATATATATATATATATATATATATATATATATATGTGTGTTCATGTAGGGGAGGGGTGCTGGTCTATTTATTGCCAGAACGAATTAATTCGCTCTCTTTCTGCCAGAGATCTCGTCGAGAACAAATCGTTCGACTACATATACTTAATTGGTAGAGGACATTTGACAGTAGGTGTTCAATGTTTCATATATTGTGCGGAATCCACTGCACATGGACAGTTTAAGGATTCTTAGCATGGACGGTAACATTTAACCTAGTCTGGTCGGTTCACCAATGTATACATCATTTGTAATTTCTTTTGCTGAGTTAAGTTTGTACATAAATAAGTATTTACAATCAGCACATGCTGACTCTTTTCGATCTATAGCCTCTACACACAGCAGTATCACTTGCAACCGTTCCTGGGTCATAACAGATATATTTGGTCAAACGATACAAACAACTTCTAGCGGTTCCCAATCCTCATAGCATTAGTAATGGCTTCAACAGTTTCGTGATTTGAGTGGTATGATGCAAAGATCACTGCTAATTAGTATGTTTAAAGTTCTGTGAAAATGAGATACATTTGTCTATCAGAAGAATATGTTAAACTTGCTACTTGAAACTAACAAACGAGACATATATTGCCGTACTATGTTTTCGCGGTGGTATTGAAGTAACACATATTGTGAATATAAGAATCTCACGAAATGTATCACATAAAGATCGTTCATGTTTAGTCACGTATCGAATGTTACTTGTGTTAATGCCATTTTAAGTGTTCTGTGTTTTTAAGATCTATATAACCAAATTTACTAAATCATACCGATCAACAGCAGTTAATAATAATAGTAATCATTATATGGTAATAATAATAATAATACTAATAGTAATAATCTTTAATTTAGCACCGTATTTACTTGAAGCTGTTCAGAGCCGCTGTATATTGATAATAATAATAATAATAATAATAATAATAATAATAATAAGCATTTATTTAGCACCGTATTTCCTTGAAACTGTTCAAAGCCGCTGTATATTGACAATAATAATAAAAATAATAATAAAAATAATAATAATAATAATAATAATAATATGATTGACATATTAACCAACATTAAAGTAATACATAATATTAGCAAATTACTATAAATAAGCTATTTGAAATTAATAGGTTTCTACGTGGTATTTGACTCTTCCAACAGCTTTCATGTGTCTGATTGCTTCTGGGAAGACATTCCATACAGTTACATCTAGCTGATGATGGGCCAGTCTTCTGCCGTCTTGTGTAAAAGAATATATTCTTGGAGCAAAACCGTAGTTTACGTCACACCTTGTGGATTGTCAACAAATATCTGATACAGTAGGGGCATACACCAGAATCATGGGTTAGCGCGTTTATAATGGACGCCATGTTTCTCAGATGGTAATAAGCAGCAGAACAGACATTTCAGTCATGATTTCCCACAGTTAAGTGACATCTAAAAACAAATCCCAGATTGCGTACAAACAAGGAAGTGCTTATTGCAGCAGTTCCCTCCTAAATGTGTGTAACATCAATATCCTGACGATTTATGGATGATGATAGTATGATTCCTTCTTTTTATCACCGTTCAATTTCAACTTATTTGTAGTAATCCATGCCTGAATTTCATCTATGCAACGCTCAATTGTTTTGTTTTCTATCAGATGAGGCAGCACGGTTGATAGCATCAAAAGATAGATACTGTTGAGCATCATCCGCATATAAATGATACTCAATATCATGACTTTTGATGATATCCGCATTAAGTAGGGTATATCATGTGAAAAGAAGAGTGCCCAGTCAGAACCCTTGTGACACCCCTAACAAAAATGAACTGGACTTGAGAGTATATCATTGATCATCACCTTCTGGATGCCATCTGCTAAATGGAATCTGAGCCATATTAGATATAATATAATATATATATATATATATATATATATATATATATATATATATATATATATATATATATAATATATATATATATATATATATACTAAAACTATGTTTTTGCTGATACACATTGATTTTATCACAATATTCCATTTTGCCTTACAAAGCATATGCCAAATCCAATATATTTATGTTATTTAACATTACTATTTTTCTGATTATGTCATACTTTATTGCTAGCTAGATTAGGTTTATTATAAAAATCATGATATATGGTGTCAAATGGTGCGTGCAAACCAAACAGGACTGAGAATGAACCTTTTTCCTATCCATAGGATTAAAAAGATCATCTTGGAGACGTAGGAGTACTGACTCAGTGCTATGAAACGATTTTGAAGACGGACTGAATGGCTTCATACATATCATGAGTCGATAGCTGCTCATTTATGCGTACTGCAGTTTCTATCTCAATCACTTTTGAAGTAATGGAAATATTAGATATCGGCCAATAATTGTTCACGGCCTCGAGATCTAAACCATATTTATTCGCTAAATGGTATAAAATGGCTTCCTTGGGATAAGCTGGAACTTTATTCTCTCAAATCAACTTGTATCAAATATTAGCCATATATAGGATAACAAGATGGGTAGGTTCAGTCAGTTGCCATTTAGGCCATGGATGATGTAAACAAGATATATATATATATATATATATATATATATATATATATATATATATATATATATATATATATATATATATATATATATACACAAACAAACACACACAAACACACGCACGCAGTAGGCCTTTGTTGAGAATAGTTTTACTCTAAGTCGTTTTGCCAGCCTTCAACTGCAGAATAAAACAAAATAGACTAATTTATGGAAACCCATAAGTGAGCAACATTTATTATTGAAGAAGAAATACAATCACAGTACAATAGATAAAACTATGTATAAATGTGTTATTATAAAGTATGTGTTCTCGAACTGAATTAAGTTTCAACACACGGTGTTAATTCCTGAACTGTAATTAAATGTGGACAGATGATTAAATGCGTTGAAACTAAGTGATGCAGAAATTTAACTTGTTCATTCTTTTGAATTGAAGGCAACATGCATTGTTAGAGCTAGCTAACCATTAAAGAAAGTTTGATCTGGCTCTGTTTAGTCTGTATTGTGGCTAATTTTAGCAGTGTGTTCCGTTCCCAGGTAAGTTTAAAACTCGGTATCACTTTATTTTAGTGTTAACCATGTAAGATAATGTTTTAAACATGGGATAGCACAGTGTTCCTCTCGATTGAAATATATTACGAATTATCAGAAATGAAGGTCCCGTATCCACTCTCTACAAATAGGAGAACACCCGCGGCTCGGCATAGTAAGTGGTTCCCCCATTGTAACCCAAATAAAGTTTAGAGACATGATTTTGATTTGGCTGCTATGAGTGAAACTTGACTTAAATCTGGAAACGATGAAAGAAGATCTAAGGGGCAGAATACATCTGGTGGCTATAAATTTAACTCTATATCCAGGGTTGGTCTTACAGGAAGGGGCATATCACTTTTATACAAAGAAACATTTCTGTCGCAAATATTGCTTCCGAGACTATAGAAACTTTCGCATCTGTCAGTGCTTTAGGTTACACTTGGGTCCAAAACATTCAGACTTGTTTTCAGTTACCGCTTAATTCGATACTAGAAAAGACGAGCCAATTTTCAGATTTGTTATGGAATCCAGTAACTTTATAGACAAATTTGTCTTGATACCTGGAACTTTCATGATAACTGGAGATTTTAACATAGACTGAGACATTGAAATAGACGATGAAAGGAGATATCTCATGAATCTAATTGCGTCAGCTGACCTCAAACTACATGTGCGAAACAAAACGTAGAAACGGCCATATACAGGATTTGGTAATAACCAGATACTAAGACTCATGCATAAGCTCTCTTTCTCTACCTTCCGTGTTCTCAGGCCATGCTGCCAAACATATTGTTCTTAATATGTGACAAAAATAGTCGCCCTAAAACACTATTATCTATCATATATGTTAACCCATTGATTCTGGAATGTTGTCTGGATGACATTGATGGCAGTAATGTTTTACAAATCACGGTTCCATCAGTTAGGGTGTATTGTCACCTAATAATAAGGTGATATGCAGTGATATCTAAAAACGTGCAACAGTTAGTAAGTGGACCATGGTCTTGCGCCTTACAGTTCCCTGGTTTACTAATGCGATCAGTGACCAAACGTGTCCGCAGACAACATGAAAGGAAATGGAAAAGAACCCGCGAAACTATTCACTGGCAGATATTCCATCACCAGAGATTACACCCAAAGGTTAATATCATGGCATCTTGCTTAAATAATATAATTACCCAGTGGATAGGAGATCATAAAACTCCCCCCTAAGACTATGAACAAAATCCTAAATAGAACGGATGATTGCTTCCTGCCGTCGATAGTGGAAAAGACTGCTAGTCTAAACCCTTACTTGAAACAGACAGCAGAATCTCTACTCCATATATGTAACAAAGGCATTGACTACAGTTACAAGTGCTTTTTGTGTCAAAATGATTTGAGACAGTGGTTGTTCTTAAGATGGTAGAAGAATCATTAGTCAGACAGTTATCAGCACCGATTATGTGGATGACCTGCTAATGTCCGTTGCCACAGAGCAAGAAGCTGTCATATTAATATCTCAAATGTGTGAGCCAGGTGGGAAAGGAAGCTTCAATCTCACAAAGTGGACAAGTAACAGGATGGAAGTAATTGATACTTTCCAGATTGATAATATATTAAACGACATTCAGAGACTAAATCTTGATTGTGATGACATCCCAATGGGGCATGTTTTGGGAGTATCAGTGGAATCGAACTGCTTTGAATTCAATATTTCCAACACAAATTCGGCAGCTACACGTAGAAAGAGTTTGTCTGTGATCAGCTCTATATACGACCCCGTTGGACTGGCTGCGCTATTTGTGATGCATGCAAACATTCTTTTTCGGGGCTGTGTTCACGCGACATAGGATGGACTGAAACCGTGACTGGCAATGATCTACGTACGTAGCTACAATGGATACAGGATTTATCCAGATTAGAATATGTTGTGATACAAAGATGCTGCATGCCACGTGATTTCGGCAAGATAGCACTATGTAAGGTCCATAGCTTTCGCGATGTTAGTGAACGTGCATATCAAACAGTAGCATACTTGTAATTTATGAATAG
>JAODUP010001522.1:0-45912 GCA_025642065.1 Paralvinella palmiformis
GTTGGCTACCGTCTGTGTACCAAACTCTGGTATTTGCGTCAGTAAGGTTTTTGATTCGGGATATAGCGGCGTTTAGCGTCGCTACCGGATTGTCTTTTTTAGGGTGGTCACGGGAGATGATGACCTCGAATGGGGGGATTAACCATGGAGGTTTTGGGTGGACTAGGGGTGGGTGGATAATCGGTATTCAAAGTCGTTTTGGATTACCGCTCCCTTTAAGTGCCCAAGTGGTGGGTGGGAAAACTCTAGGGTCCTTTTGGAGGCTATCCTGGACTACTTGGATGTTTGGGTGTTGGGTGTGGTGGGGCAGCTCTGTTTATGTATTTGATTGTAACCTTTTAATCTCGGTCTTTATGGGAGGTTCATCTGCTTCGGCATAGACAAGGGCTATGGGGTTGGTCTAGGGAGGCCTAGGCAGATTCGGAGGGCAGCTCTTTGAACTATTTCCAGTTGGGTTATGGCTGATGGAGACGCCATAAGTAGAGCCGGAGCGGAATATGTAAGAACAGTCTTAATGAGTGCTCTATAAAGTGTGAGGAGCATGGCGGTGGAAACCCCCTTTTTGCTGCTCGAGATTATTTTAAGAATATTGAGCCGGCTGGTAGTTTTTCTTTAATGTATTTGGCATGATAAATGAAAGGGAAGTTTGTCGTCTATGATTACCCCTAGATACTATGTCTTTTTACTAGTTCTATTGGTTGTTCACCGATAGTGAACCGGGGGATATCTTCTGGTATGCAGTAGAAGAGCATGGTTTTAGTCTTGGAAGCAGAGAAGAAAAGTCCTAGGCTTTCTGCAGCTGCCGTCAGTGGGTTTAAGGGCTTGTTGCATCCTTCCGAAGGGATTTTCATTTGAAATGAGGACGAGGTCGTCGGCGTAGGCGTGGAGTTTAGTCCCCAAGGTGACAGTCTGTCTGAGTATGATGATGATAAGGGCATTAAATAGGGTGGGACCGAGAATAGATCCTTGTGGAAGGCCTGTGTCTGTGGGGTGCTCGTTGGAGTTAAATCCTTGGAGGGCTACTACTATGGATCTGTTTGAAAGGTAGTCCTTGAGCCATGCTAGGATCTTACCTTTGAACCCGAGGGTTATTAAGGAGTCTAAAATAGCTAATGGTTGAGCTCGTTCAAAAGCTTTGTCGAGATCGAGGAAGGTCGCAACGGTTGTTCTATTGTTGCCGTTGGCTTTTTTACCCTTGGTTATGTCACCAATGACTTGGGCTATAGCGTCAGTAGTCGACTTTCCTCGTACAAATCCGAAGAGATTCTGTTGGGTTGGGAGGAGCCAGGTTAGTCTGTTGGCAACCATCTTCTCCATAATCTTAGATATATTTTGAAGGAGGGATATCGGCCTGTAGGACGACCCTCCAGGTTTTGGAATAGGTATGACCTTGGCCTTCTTCCATTGTGCTGGTAGAGTGCCCTGGTGCCAAGAGCTATTGTATAGTACTTTTTGTAGGAAGATTTGGGGGGCTTTTATGAAATATTCATAGGAGAAAGTGTCTTTACCTGGTGTAGTTATTTTAACAGATTTGAGGGCGTTATTTAATTCGTACATGGAGAAAGGTCTGTCAGTGTTGGATTCTATTTGGATGGCGTCTTGGAGGGCTGAAGAGCGTTCTTCGTGTCGGTCTCTAAGTTCCTGTTGGATCCTTAGTGGTAGGGTGTGGGATGCTGCATGGGTAGCAAAGTGTTTTGCTAGCGTGTCAGCTTCTTTTTTAGGGTTTCTGGTCGTCACTTGTTTCGTGGAACCTTTAAGTTTACTTATTTCAGACCATAATCGGTTGGTTTTCATGGTGGAGAGTTTCTCACACCAATCGTCCCAGGCCTTGGTCCTAAGTTTATGGAGTTCACACTTGGCAATCTTCTGGATGGCCCTGAGTTCTTGTCTGGATTCGTCCGTTTTGAGTCGTTTAAAGGCTTTGGTGGCCATACTTAACTGTCGGGTATATATTTTACCTTCCGTCTGTTGTGTTTGGCCTGATTGTGTCTTGGTACTGAGATATCAGCCGCTGACTGCACTGCTTCTAGTATATTGTCAAGGTGGATGTCTATGTCTATGTTGGGGGGAATGTCAGGTGTCAAAGTCTGTAGGGTTTGTGAATATTTAACCCAGTCAGCTCTTCGTGTGTTCCACTTCATGATGGAGGCCTGAGGTGCTGGAACGAAGGAGTTTCGGATCAATATATGGGACGCAATGTGGTCGGATACAAGATCGTCTATTTGTGACCAGTGGGAATTTAGTGTGAGGTCTGCGGAGGAGATGCTAAGTCAATGGTGGAACCATGTACTGTTGTGGGAACATGGGGCTCGTTGATGACGGCCGAGTGGGTGTCAATCAGCTGGTTCATGAGAGTTGTACCAGTTGAATTTGTATAGTGTCCCCATGCAGAGTGGTGGGCATTAAAATCACCCATTACTAAGTGTGAGGGGGTTCAATAAGATCTAGGATATTTGTATGGTGTCTAGGGCTTGTGTAGAGATTGATAAAAGTGTGATCTTTGTTTTTGTCAGCGTGGAGAGTTAGTAGTTGGTATTCAGTGTAGTCATTTGTGGTCTGACTTCTGAATGTGTGGGGAATGCCCTGTCTGACAGCAGTTATCATTCCCTGGGAGACGGAGGTAGCCGAGCGTTCTTTTGGCTTGTGGTATATATGATAACCAGGAAGTTTAGGGGCTTATTGTACGTCTTTTAGAGCAACAGCTGCGTCTTTCTTTAGGTCGTCCGGGAGTATTTTTATGAGCTCGGTCACTTTGTTAATAAGTGACCAGATGTGGCTCACATGTGCCATGATGGCCGCCACAGCACTGGCCATATTTGTCTCGGGGCGGTTGGTGGGGGGAGTGGATGGTCGTTGTATACTCACAGGAGTTGTTTCCTGTGTCACCGATGTGAATACCGGGAAGTCTGTTGCCAGGTTGTAGTCCTGTGAGACGTTCTTGGTCCACGGGTGACTGGCGGTGGGTAGGGTCGCTGGAAGCTCTGGCTGGCTGTGCTGTCCTGGTCCATGGATTGGGGATTGCTGGGGTCGTCCCTATCGGCGAGGGTTTGGGCCTGGGTGTAACGCCCAGTCGGAGTTGGGCTGATGTCACCTGTTCCATCCTTGCGGGACATCCTCTGTAAGCTGTGGCGTGTTTCTGCCTGCAGTTCAGACATACTGGCTCCACTGGTTTCGAGGGACACGGGGCTGTTTTCTTGTGGCCTCTGCCACAGTGGTAACATCTCGGTCCATACCGACAGCTTTTTGCTACATGCCCCCATCTGTAGCACCGGTAGCACTGTGGGGGGTCTGGAACATACGGCCTTACATTCAAGTGAGGTCCGAAGCCTATCCGTATTTTTTCCGGTGTGGTAAGTACCATGCAGGTGGTTGGTGTGCCTCCTTTCATGATTCTTACCGCTTTGGTAATATGGTGGAGTCCGATAAAGTAGTCGGGCTCCACTTCTAATGGTACGCCTACAATCGCATACCTCTTTTCGGGGGGTCCGTCCTCTAGGAGTTAGAACTTTACCGTCCTGCCGTTCAGTTTTGCTATAGAGACTACGTAGTCCCGTGTCTTCTCTATAAAAGTCGAGAGGATGGTATTCCCCTCTTTGTTTATGGTTTGGGTGAGTTCTTTTATTGTGTCCACTGTCTTCATGAGGTGGTTCATATGGGCCAGGATTGCAGTGACCGTTGTGGTGACAGATTTCTCCGTTGTTGCTGGTTGAAGTTTCTTTGGCTCCTGGACTATGATCCTTTTGTCTGGTTGGGGAAGTGGTGGGAAGGCTGATTGTTGTAGGCATGCTGGCTTTTGTGCATGCTGTGTCACCTTCCATGCTGGCTGTGGTTGCTGGGGAATCTTCCATGGTCCCTGGGTCTGATGTTGGGGTATTGTCCCTGGTGGTTGTATATGGTATGTTACCCCCTTCCATGGTGCCGGAGTTGTTTTGATTGCTGTCTGTACTTCTGGGTTTGTTGTCTTCCGAAGCGGTTCGAGCCCCATCCGCTCGTGTATGGTGTAGATCATATTGATTCTTGAGGGGCATCCTTTGTAAGCTGGGTTGTGGCTTCCCTGGCAGTTTATACATTTTGGTTGCTCCGGCTTTTTGCAGCAGACGTAATGGGCTGGGGCGTCCTTTGGTCCTTGTTTGCCGCAGTAGTAACACCTCGGACGAGATCTGCATACCTTTATGGTGTGATTCCATCGGTGGCATTTGAAACATTGTGCCGGTTCTGGTACATATCTTCGTATCGGCATTGGTCTGTAGAACGGGACTCTTATCTCTGTTGGTGGGGTCTGGGTGGACGTAAATAGGACGGCTCTGGTCTTCTCTTCTCCTTTGCTGATTCTCTTCACGTCTGTGAATCCGAAGGTTTCCTGAAAATAAAAATCTGGAATTTGACTTGGAACATTTGTGATTACATACCTTAGATTCCTGGTCGGCGGCGCCATCAGGGTGAACTTGACCGGCTTCTTCTGGAGCTCCTCTATTAGTAGGATCGAATCCCTCATCTCCAGGCTTGTCGTCTTCAGGAGCGTGGCGCCATCCCTGGTGTGTCTTACCTCGAAGTCGAGTTCCGGGCGTTCCTTGTTCAGGCTCATTAGTATATCGAACTCCGATTTCCATGCCTCCGTCTTTACCACCTGAATGGTATGCGGTCGGGCCTGTGGTGCTGGGGCGGGTCGCTGTTCCTGAGTATTTTCTTCGGGATGAGAGATCTCTTCCGGCGAATTGTGGCGGGACCTTTTCTTCCCTTTCACGGTCTCCCATTTGTCGGAAATGTTGGATGTGGCTGGTTGTATTCCAGACATGTTACAAATATGTAATACTCTAAATGAAACAGGTAAGAATATTCCTGAGACGTGGAGAGTAAACAACAGGTAAGCTGCGCGGTGAAAGTTCTAGTTCGTAGTGTGAACTACGGCGTAGAGAAAGCTGTGGAACTCAAGCGTCTCGGTTGAATAGATCGGGCTAGGCTAGGCTAGACAGCGGAGTCAATCCAACAAAGAACGCGTGAGCAAGTAGAGCAAATAATAACTCGATGTGATCAACTGGTTGTAGCGGCGAGAGACTATGGTCTAGTGCGTGCAACAAGGTGAAATCAAAGAAATGAATGAATTTTTATTGAATATTTAGTGTTTGTAAGAGTTTCTTGTAGTAAGGGACTTGATTTGTCGGGCGAGTTAGATATTTGATTCAAAACCTAGCTCGCTTCTGATTGGCCGATGCAATAGCTCGGTGAACGACGCAAGCTTTCGCGGGTCGCTTCTGATTGGCCGATGCAACAGCTCGGTAAACGACGCGAGTTTTCACCGGCTCGTTTTGCGCTTACCAGAGACAGTAATGCGACAACAGCAGAAAATGTTTAGTCTTAGTATAACGATATGAATATATCTAGCCTGAAAAAAATGTAAAAAGACTTTTGTAGGTAGTGTTACTTAGATATACGAATATATCTAAGTGCAACAGCAGAGATATAGTCTTAATTAAGACTTTTCGTCAAAGTAACGGCAGAGATATAGTCTTAATTAAGACTTTTCGTCAAAGTAACGGCAGAGATATAGTCTTAATTAAGACTTTTCGTCAAAGTAACGGCAGAGATATAGTCTTAATTAAGACTTTTCGCCAAAGTAACGGCAGTCAATAGGCAGTCAATCAGCAGAGCAGCGAAACAACAGTATTCTGTTTGCAAAAGAGCCTGTTAACAGCTTAGTGGTCGTTTACTTGAAGTGCAAGACTGATATGGAATAAGTGCATGTAGCTGTGTGACATGTAGCAGTAATGAATCTAAGCCAAGGGGTGGTAACTTCGACATTTGTAAGAGATAATAAAATGTGAAGTGTCTGTTTATCTTCATTATTCAGAAACTGTAATATTTTTTAGTCTGCAGCAAAAAAGTACAAACACAAATGCAAACCAAAATGTAACTGATGCTGTTAAAACATGACAGGAACTATTTACATATTAACATCCCAGCTAACAATTTTACGTAATAATTATGTTATTAAAACGTAATGATAAAGTTATCCTTATTATAAATACGTATGTCTTAGGTAAAAGTGCGGAGTTTTAGTTACGTCACCACAACGTATTTTAAGAACATATTAATAACGTAATAATTACATAATATCAAAATGTATCTGTTCATAACTTAATTTCAGTGTCATTATAATATAATAATAAGATCAATATATCGCAATTCATCATTTAAATCATTTATTTTACAAACAGTATTTATTTCAAAATTGCAAGATAGACATCCAGATGATGGAAGCCACATGTACTGGTCATTCTACATCTGAAAAGAAACAAAAAGGACTATTTAGTTATAATAATAATAATAATAATAAAAAGGTATATTTAATAAAGCTCCTTTATGTCTGATTCAAGATTCAAAGCCAAAATAAGCACGTTTAAGGCGAAATAATTATCTCAGATAGCTTAATTATGCCTATTTTCACCAAATTTTCGTTCCATCTAAAACGAACATAAAAGTTCAGGAATCTGTCAATATTTAAAACCTGAGTGATGGTACAAATGAAATTAGAGCAAAAGTGAAGAACATTATAAATATTTTCCTTAAGCATTTGTAACCAGGAAAACAATACCCACACCTAGGGATACAATTATACCTGTATTAGTGATTTATATTCCAGTCGACATTATATTCATGATTACCGTCCTGTAGGTGGAATATCAAGTATATTTATTTATATTAAATACTACCATGAAGTTACTGCACAACAATACAGACACAAAATATATTTCTGTTTTATATTTATGCCTTGTATAATAATTACCTGGATCAGATTCTGACGTTAAATCTTGAACTATCCTTTATCTGGCTCTTTTCCAGGTATCTGCCTGGAAAGAACCATATATGGATACGAAAGCAATCTAGTAATGATTGATTGCCGCCAATAGGTCTATTGACATGAAACATCTAACCCAGTGAAGAAAATAGAGTACTTGATTAGAAAAATTAAATCAATAATTATATATAGGTTTATTTATTCCACGTGGAAGTGTTTCGAGCAGTCCGTACAAACTTGGCGCAGAAATGAAATTGTTCAAATGTTGGCTCATTCATATCATTGTGAATATTCAAGTTCAGATACCGTTCTCATATTTTTTACTTATCACATTCCCAAGGAATGTTAGGTTGTACCATGTATTTTACAGCACCCCGCTATTGTGGTGCAAATTTAATGGTGGATCTTCATACATGCCTGTATCATGCCAGACATGCTAACTACATTCACCAGTTCCCTACACAATGCTAATTCTGAAGAGTAGACACACCCTTACCAGTTATATTGGGTATGTTATTCATTTCTGCATGCAATTGTTTCATATAGTGTATTTATTGGGCTTATCAACCAGAGTTTTGCATTTGTACTAACCCATATAGTTGCATTCACTACTGATAAGCATATATTATCTGATTCTCAATTAGGGCGCCTCCGTGGTCTAGCGGTAGCGTGTTGGATCACAGATCACTACCACCCGTGTTCGAATCCCGGCGTGGGCATATCTGAAGGTTGTTTCGTCTTTCACTTCGTCTCATTACCTTTGGAGGTCGCTCGGCCCATTTAGCCTACCTTGTGCACAAAAGTGGCCGTAAAAAACATCAATCATCATCTGATTATCAATTATGCAATAAATACGTACCGGTAAGTATTACGTTATTACTCCCATAACCAAAATACAACCAAACATTTACGTCGTCGTTACGTTATGTGCTAGCTGGGATAATCATAACACGGGCATATACACCTTCCCACACGAACGTAATAATTTCGAATTAGAAATGTATCTATCTGTCTATATTCCACACAATTTAATATATATATATATATATATATATATGATAAAATTGTGATAATTCAACATGATTAGTTTTAAGGTGTATATATAGCTTTTGAAAAGTACGAGATCAAGGACGCCGCCTGCTCGGCGTCCGTCCCGGATCTCGGCCTTATAGCTAAGCAGTCTCTTTCAAAACTCCGAACTCGTGTAGTCTCGAATCTGCTTTATTCCTATAAATTCTACTCACTCTACAAACTCTACTCTGTACATAAACTATACACTCCTCGAAATTCTCCACTTCAGAACCAAAAAACTTGCTTGGTTTGTGTTTCGGGGAGAATCCCCAGGGGGTGTAGGACAGTTGCTCACCTGGACACTTTCTCACCAAGCAAATGAAAAAGTGGACCCTTGCTCACCAGTGAATTTTTAATGAGAGAAAAAAAATGCACATAATTATATTAATCAAATAAAATAAAATAACATCTGAACTTTAATTCCCTTATAACTGGTAATATTCATCCCGATAATTATATAGGTAATAAGATACTAAGAGATATATTTCTGAATTAAAAATGATTTATTTATAATTTTTTCTCGTTAAAAATTCATTGGTGAGCAAGTGTCCACTTTTTCATTTGCTTGGTGAGCAGCTGTCCGGTGAGCAACTGTCCGTATACCACCTCCAGGCTGTCGCTTGATCAGCACAGCTTCTATGTTCATAATGGTGGAGTGGTTAAGCACCCGGCACTTGGTGCCAAGGGTCACAGGTTTGATCCTAGCAAGAGGTTGACACTTTCCAGAGATTACTTTCTCAGCTCACAATGCCGTCTCCACTGAATTATTAAAATTAAATGAGGACATTAACAACCGCCTGAGGACGTAAATACTCTGGAAGTGACCACCCTCAGGGTATTTCGGCTCCATCTTTCCGTACTGCTCCCTGTGAGTGGTGGGGGAGAATTTTTCTCAACCACTCCAACAAAGCTGCATAACCGACAGCCTGAGGATTCTCCCCGGGCAGCAAAGCAGCAGTCTCGTCAGCGGGGCCATGCTGTCTCAGAAGGGGGCCGATTTGTCAAAGACAACTCGACCCCGGGCCGAGCTGCCCGGAGCGAGTTTTCACTTGGTCCGAGCTGTCTAGCAACCATATGACGTCAGCTGCATTTCTCGATATAGGGAGCCATCATTGGTGGAAAAACGGATTTCCCACGTCTAAAAATAACTTGTTTACGCGCTAGGGTCTATGCAGCCTCTGCCGATCAGTCAAATCGGAGTTCCGGGCGCGCAATTCGTAATGCGATTGTTTCGGGATAAACACACTCACGTGGTGGTTGTTTTTATTCAGTTATTGGCAAATCAAAGTTATAAAACTGTTTATTGGGTCTAAACATCATCACAATCTGAAATTACTGACACATTGGCTGCACCAGCACCAGATGAATTCAGACTATGGCGGGTGGACTAGCTAAAGGCATTTCTATTGAAGAGCCTCAAGAGGCCATAGAGATGATAGACTCTAGAGTGATAGACTGATAGAGTGATAGAGAGGCCCAAGAGGGGTTTGAAAGTTAGTGGACGTAGAAAATATGAGAAGAGGTGGAGGAAGAGAGGGAACCCTAGTATAACTCTACAGTCTATGCTTATCACCAAAGATCGTCAACTAGCAGATCCATTTACTTAGTCACAGATGCCGAGATGGCTGGCTGTGAATGGAGTTATCCTTATGCCAGTTATGGACTGATGGGATGAGGCTATAGCCACCTATCATGCAGTTTGACATAGGAGACTATCTCTTAGATCACACCAAGGACAGAGATATTGCCAAGCGGATGATTTGTGACTATAATTATAAAAGAGGGTAAAGCTTTTACTTAGTTTTAGGTACCTTGATTCTAAATCAGTAAATGGCTTCGAAATGTTGCATATCACAACATAAGTGACAGTTGGAAGTTTTGGGTTTTTCGGTCGTCTTCAGTCCCATCACAGAACATCAGCACAGTGCCACGCAAGGTGTGGGTAGTGGCAGTGAAGAAGACAGAGCATGTACAGAGTGTCTAGAGCACATGCTTTGCTGGGTAAGTAGCCATAATTACACTGTGAAAAACTAATCTATTAGTGAGTCCCGTATATGTTCTGACTTTCTTATCACTGGCCAGAATAAGGTCTGTTTGTTTCTTATTGGTCAAAATCGGTTTCTTGGACTTTGTGACAATATCCTTAAGTTCATCATATTCATTCTGTAAGTTTTTCAGCTATGCTTGTTGAGAACTGCAACCCAAACATTGAGAAGCTGGAGGGCAATTGCATGTAAACTTTACATGCATTTGCACTCCAACTTGTAAAGACATAACTTTGTTCATTATGTTGTGATTGCTGGTCATTGCCAGGCATTGGACATACATCTTCCACAAGTTTCGATGGATCAGTGTTGTGTTACACCAGTTCTTTTTTCAACATTGTTGGCTTCGGGGAGAATTGTGGAGCAAAATTTACATCAATATTTTGGGTTGGGTATTGATGTGCCGAAGTTGGCTTACCATTAATGAAATGGTTAGCAAATTCTGTCATCTGCAGAGGGTAGCCAGTTTTTCCATTTGTTCCTTTCCGATAAACTGCCTTGGCCTACTTGAGCCATGCTGCCAAGTCCCCCTCTTTTTAGTTGGGAATGTATGGAGTGTGAATGGAGGTCATGCATCATCAGTTCTCTTACACTGATGCTTTAAACAAGTTAACTGGCTCCATCTAGAGAGAGTGTATGTGCTGTTGGAGCAAAGGTGCAAATTCGAACCATCCTATCATTCGTATGTCATCAGCTAGATGTTTTATAAAACAAATAATTAGACCCACAAATAACAGTCGTTTAATCAAGTGAATATCATAAAATAAAACAAAAACATACACCTTATGCAATGTAGATCATACCACAGATTTGGTGATAAGAATCAGCAACTGTCTAATAGTACTACTAAGCTTACTACTATTCTACTAGTAGTACTAGAGCTACCATACATGTACTAAATCAGATTTCAGAAATTTGGGTAACACTTCACCTAGCATTAAGTTGTTTATTAGACACTGACATGCATCATCAGTCCTCTTTCATATATTTTTCAAAATATTTTGATAAAAATACAAAACTGATCTTTCTAGATCTAGCAGTCTACAGCTACAAGTGTTCATTTCCCATGATCCCGACACTGCCCACAACTTCTGATGATTTGATAATATTTAAATAGAAATACACTTTAAATCTACTCCTTGAGCATCACTGTGACTAGATGCATGTTATTTTCTTGTATCCACATAAATTAACTTGTTATCAAAACTTTAGAACATTGTTAAAATATATTGGCAGACCACTTTCTGATGCCATGTGCATCTGTTTATCCTGTGAACATGAATCGGAAGTGACTTTTACCCCTTGTATTTATTGTCTGTACCGTTATCAGGTTTGGGTTTAAGGCAGCCTTAAACCTGTTTTGACAGGATGTCTTAAGACAATTTGACTAATCAGTATTCACGATTTACCGATCCAAGTCCTTGATTGCATGCAGTATCAAAAGACAACCTTGATTGCTTTTTGACACCCAGCTGATTCCTGATTGTACTGTACACCCCCCCCCCCATGCTTTTTCATCCTGTTAACCTTTGGAAAGGTCATCTCATAACCACATGAAACACACTGTTTTGCCATCCTTGTCATTCTTACAAAATGTTCCCAAACAACATCTTGGGGTCTACCACCTTTGTTGGCCATGATTGCAAAACAAAATGAATTATTGCTATACACAAGTCACCAGCAGCTACTCTTTTGTAATGAATGTATCAGGTTTCTACACAAAATGAAATTTTGATTATTAGTGTGCTGGGGAAGCATTAGTAGACTTCAATAGCACACAGTCACTTCTAACAGGTATAAAGATAATTGAGTTTATTTCATGGTTCAGCTTTTGACATCAGAAATGTGTTTTTGATGTAATGTTAGTAAACTTAACTTGCAAATAAACTTTATTTGCAAGTTGAAGTCTACCAAGTAAACTGCTGTATGCCTGTTTCTCACACCTCTAGCAGGCTAGATAATTGAGAAGGAAATTACAAAAACTATACTTAGGTATTGAATATGCTTTTAATGGCTAAATATGTTTGAGGCCTTTCTATGCCCTAAACTGCCTTTAAATTAAACCTGTTTCTTACATCTAGCACATATGTAACAATTGAGAAGGAAATTATAAATACTTGTGTCATACTTTAGGGCATGTTTAATATAAACATATATAACCAATAAAAGTATTAAGGCATTTTCTATGCCATAAACCTGTTTTCAGCAGGGCAGGTTTTACCAGTAAACATAGGAATTAGGTTGATGTCAGTGGTCTGTGCCATCGCTCGCTATTCTATCATCAGCTATGTCAGCCTTCAAACTGTTAATCTTCATTTCTGAGTGATGGGTACTGTGGCCACACAAACCTGATGTGAAGTGTGGCTGCGCCCAGGAAGAAGAAGCTGAAACGATTGCTGCAGTAACTAGTAGTCAAGTTACTCTTTACGTTTTCTTTGCAGAATGCTATTCAGTCTGCACGACAGCCATTTTTGGCATCACTTCTAGGACCACAGATGTCTGAAGCTATTCTAATTACACTTGATGTCATGCTATCTGCTTTATTGAAGTGAGAAAAACCAGGCTGTCTATCTCGGCCCAACTTTTCTCTTGACTGGGTGATATATTCCTCAGTGGCATCTTGCATGCTCTGCTGAATCCCAAAAGGCAGTGCGCATTAGAATGCAAGAAGTGAACTTTAGCATCCTGTCCTAGTTTGGACTTGAGGAAGTCCTCAATTTTTTTGTCAAATACCTTCATGACAGATGCTCTATCAGTCATTGTACTCATGATTTTATGAAGATTTTATCTTTTTCTGTTCATGGATTTCTGCCCAAAACTGGATAGTTACATACAGAAGAGTAGCGGCATCTTCACTTGCAACTGCCATGAATCCAAGACTAAGGGTCTCCAGTGTCCAGGCTAACCTGATTTCCCAAGAATTTTGTTCCACTTCTTGATGAGCCATCACTAAGAATTGTGCAGTTTTCTGTTGTCCAGTTCCCACACTTTATCAGAAAACCTGTTTTTGTCTTATCTCTGGTTAGGAAGGGAAACAGTTCTATCACTATCAGTTACAACAACATTTATTTAATGAAGGTCTTGCAGGTCAACACAGCATTTTCATTCTCCAGTTTCATCACCAGTGGCTTTTAGTTTGCTGGCTTTCACCTGTACTCTTTTGAAATTCTTTTTCTCCTCTTCAAGTTGTGTCTCAGTGGCAACTCAAAGGTATTCTTGAACTTCTTTGTGCTGAATTGCTTCAGGCGATGAAGCTCTTTCTTCTGACTTTTGCATTGCATCTGAAGTTCTGTAACAGTTGCATGGAGCTGGGTAACTTCATCTTTTTTATCCTGAAGTTCTGATGCAAGTCTCATTTGTTTCGGTGGATACACCACGAAGAGCTCCATTCAAAACAAATTTCTTCCTCAGTTTTGCTCAACTGTTTCAACTGTCCACGTAGTTTCTCACAGGAAATGTCATCTCCTCAGGTAATGTTGAACAATAAGATGAAGTCAAAGTCTACCTCAGTATTCAGGAATGCTTCTACATCTGCTGATTCTAAGTCTTCTTCAGCAGCCTGTCTGTTGCAATCAATCATTATTTATTTTAAACCGTACAATAATACAATATTTAATAAGTGATAAATGTTCAGTACATATGTGCAGTTTGGGGTCTACACCGAAGATCGTTTGATCTGTTTTAGTGGTGAGACCTATGTGCCTACAATAAAAAGAAAAATCCATACATGTCTTGGTTCGGTAGATTATAAAATATAAATATATGCAATAATAAGTATCATAATTTTACAATATTTGAAACCCACTGTTTACAAGACAAACTACTGAGAAGCAGCACTCTGTTGACTTGATGAGTAGCTCACACGAGAAAACGGTGCATCAGACCAAGTTGATATCTGAAAAAGCTGTAAGTGGTGAATAGGAAGTAATACACACTAGAAGTGGGAACTAATGGATGCAACTTCAGCTTCTTCCTTCTACCTGAATGTCTTCATTTGTAGCAGAAGACAGTTAGTCAGGGGCACAATTGGTAAGGCTAGAGGATGTCTGCATCTTTCAGGTAGGAAGCATCTCTAAAGATGGCTGTATGTTTCATCATTTGGGGGAAAATGCTGATTTTGAAAAGAATAGGCCTAATGCTAACAAGAGAAAGTGATGATATTTTGCATAAACTTAAAATAGATTGCTCCTAAATAGCAAATAAAAAATCCACTAGATTTGTGAAAACGTTATCCATACCAAACTTGAGTAACTGTAGTAAATTATCCAGAGGTCTTATGACTGCACACATCTGATTGAAACCTCTATAATTCTCATCAGACATCCAAATAATTGCAGAGTTCTTTTAAAATAATTTTCCCTTTGAAATCTTGCTACGAAAAGGAACCATCATCACTCAGTTAAATGAAGTTGGCTCTTTTCAACTGCATGGCACCCCTATGTCGGCTACGGCGGCAGCTATCGCAAGTTATGTTATTGTTTACCTGAATGCTTTCTGCGATTGATCTCCAGTATATTGGTAGTTTACAGAGCTAAAAGTTCACCCAGAAAAGAAGAAAAAAATGATATCAAAGATACCACTGATGAGTCGAAGCTTAGATGGGTGATGCTGCGTCTGACCCACTGAGCTTATAAACAGTTTTGTAGCAGAAACATTTCTCTACAAACTATTAGGTGATAAGCTTGCTGCGTCTAGTATACACAGTTAAACTTTTCTGCACTACAAAAAACACTGATTATCCCGCTTAAATATAAGTATGAAATGTACAAAAATGCATGTCCGGTAGGCCAAGTTTTAATCGAAATTAATTTGCCCAAATATTTTTCACTTCTATCATTGTGTACAGTGGTGACTGCATGATCTACAGAGTTGTACCTTTGTTTAGTAAGACAAGACAATAACTGTGTTATAAATTTAATGATTCGAAATAAAAAATTATCATTCAATATGAATCTTGCAATAACCAATTTATGTGGTTTGTGTCCTATATTAAAATTGAAGGATCCCACCTATAACAAGACATTATATACAGCTGGCATAAAATATATACATCATATATTAGATGACTGAGGAAATATTTTTAACTACCACAAATGTAAGCAAAACTTTAATAAAAACTTTCTGAATTATTTCAGCATTTTAAATGCCATACCAACCACTTGGAAGAACATAATACAAGCAGAATACGGGAATACACTTAACACACTGGAAAATATACTTATACAATAAACAAAATAATCAATACAAAACCTATAATATACATCTCTCTTCGATTTGTATGTTTGTTTGTTGCGTATTGGGTGCATAAGCAGCACACTGATAACTAGCAACTTCCTCCCCCACAATAACCAATTTATGTGGTTTAAGTCCCATATTAAAATTTATGGACCCCACATATAACAACACATAATATACAGCTGGGATAAAATGTATACATCAAATAAGGAAGACAGATTTTTAACTACTACATATGTAAGCAAAACTTTAATAAAACCTTCTGAACTATTTTAGCATTTTAAATGCCGTACTAACCACTTGGAAGAACATAATACAAATGGAATATGGGAATACACTTAATATACCGGAATATATACTTATACGGTAAACAAAATAATCAATAGAAAACATGTAAAATGGGATATAGATATAGAAAATCAAATTATACAACCACCAAAAGGTATTCACGAAATGGGAGCAGGGCAGTTTTCAGATTATAAATTTGTGTACACACTTCATAGAGCTGAGGTACTTTAATTTCAAAATGCTATTTTTATTTTAACAAGTGTGAAGAAGAAATTGAAACAATATATCATACATATTTAGAATGCATAGTTACCAAACAATTTCAGAAAGATTTAGAAAATTACTTGTATGGTACGTTAGGCATACATAGTTAATTAACAAAGCAAGACATTATTTTGGGATCTAAAGGTACACATATGGAATGCTGGAATGTAATCTACTGTTAGGGAAGCTTTTTTGTATAATAATATAATTCCAACTAAGAATTATGATAGAAAATGAACGGAGAGACTAGAGATATTTTTGGACAGTCTGGGAAACCTCTGCCAGCAATTCTACTATAACCAATCACTGTAACCATCAATTGTTTGAAAATATACATTTTTGGTATGTGTTGTTTACCGGTATATTAAATGGAAGTGTGTGGTAATGATTTATTTGTGATTACTGTAATCACAAGTAAATGGGATGACATAACCTGACAGGGGGAAAACCACAAGGTAATACATAATTTATGTAAGATTGATTTGTATTAAAACAATTCATAATTCAGTTTAACAACAGAAATTTCAGTACGTTATCATCTTCATTGTCATCATTTGTCGGTGGTTGCTCTGAAGTTGGTGTTGTAATCATTCAAATCTGGCCCCGCCAAAGAAAGTAAAAGATCCAGCATACTGGCTTTCATCAATGTCCTTTAATCACTCTTGATTCGCTTCACTGCACTGAAGGCACGCTCACAATTGGCTGTGCTCTCATTGGCAAGACTAATAAAACTTCTGCTAACATTAAGATGTTATGAAACCGTTGCTCCTTCTGTGGATCTTGAAACAGTTTCCACTTTTGGTACAGTCTGTTTATGGAGGATTTGATATCCAAACAGCATATTAGGATTAAATACAAATTCTAAGTCCAGAACATGTATTTTGAATTCTAAAATCTTGTAATTATTATTTTTAAAGTGTACAAAAAGGCACTAGAAATAATAGTTCATGCTAAAATACACCTGTAAGCAACTCTTAGATGTTTGATATTGAGTTTAAAGCTCCCAACATATAGTGTTCAGAATGTTTATTTATGTGCCTGGCTGGATGGAAAAAAACCTACTACAGTGCCACGGTCAGGATTCGGACCTCCCACACATGACCATGAGTAAGAAGGTCCCTCGCTTTTACCTACTATGCATTAGTCAAATCTGAACAATCCCAACCTGTTAAATATCCAAGTTATTGACATTAATCAATCAACAATGCCTTGTTTTTAAAGTTTATGGTTCTTTTTACCTTTGCAACTATTGAATTATTTGCTATTTACACATAAAACATGGTGTAGACAGTTATTAATATACAAGTGTACAACAAACTTTACAAGAAATACATTCTAACTTTCCTTGTCACTAGTCTATAGCTAACTTAATGATGTGGAGAATCTTTTCAACATTATTGTGGAATACTGTTTCTATCGATGTACCCATTTCTGTTAAATCTGAACTGGGTACAAGACCACCAGTGGAAAGATCTTGATTCTGCTTAGCACCAATAAACACATGGGAAGAGTTTGCTTTCTTTAAATCACCGACTACACCTGCAGCACATTTACTACACACCTTTTATAAATTTCGTGAGAACTGTATACCGCTATATAAATGAGGATATTGCCTTCCTCTACTGTAGGCACAGTTTGTGGCCTAAAAACAACTATGAAAGATCTGATGGCATCAAGTATCTTGGAATAAGAAGGAACTGTTGGGTGTTGGGGCTCATTTTGTTGGACTGGAGCATTACATTTCAGATTAAATAGAAATATATCAACACATCACCTTTGTAAAAAAAACAATAGTCCATGATCCGTTTGAGGGCAATACGGAATTGTATGGGATCAGGATTGTCCCTGTGTTCACCCTTTCCCGATATCACAGAAAACAAGTTTTCTACACAGTCCTGGTTCAAATGATTGTGTACATATTTTGTTGACCATGATTGACTTGGACATCATCCCACAATAGTTTTGAGACATTAGTTTCAACTTGTGAATTGAGAACTGTTAAATGTGTCAAATAACTGATCGAAGTTTTCTACAAAATGGCTTGTATTGCATCAGCTGGTAATGCACATAGACTAACATGATAATGCCTGCTGCCACAGAATTGCTAATAAATTAATTGGCATAGCTAACATGCTATCTTGGAAACTTTGTCAAATCCACATTTTTTTGGTGTTAACTTGAGCCATTTTGATATGTAACAAACACTGAATTACTAAGTAATATGAAACAATATGTTACCACAGCACATTGTTCTCCAACTTTGAAACCCGACTTTTTAGGATTGTTGTGTATAATCTTCAATAAGTGTGGTGGATCATAGAAGATAATGACACAATTATTGTTGTACATAAAATATGTTGTGACCATTAACCGATTATCTGACCTGTGATCACATATTATAGCTCAGACAATAAGGTCACATTCACTTAAAATTTTAATACACTGGCAAAGAAGATTTTTCAGCAAATCAGGACTTGCAGTATTGCTGGTAACATCTCCAAAATCTTTCAACCCTTCCACCTCATCATGCTTAGGGTTAGACATGATCACATTTTCTTTTATTGGCAGTTCATCAAAAACAAGTGAAGTTGAGAGGACACAAAATCAGGACCTGATTCAGACATGTATCTTTAGCAAGTTGCTTCACCAACTGAGCGACATACAAATCATCCGTGACTGTTACGTTGAGTGGCATTGAGCACATTTCGTTTCAGCCTGCTAATTTGTACTCGTAGTCTGGATGTAGGTACTTCAAAGTGATTTTGTATTTTAAAATTGCTGTTTCTGCTCATCACAATTTGGAAAGAAATTGATTTACAATTATACTAAATTTACTGTGATCGGTTGATTAGAAGAGAAGTTATGATTTTTTCAAGATTTAGTTTTATGCTAATTTACATACAAATGTTGCAGTTTCTTTTTACTTAAAAAAGCAAAACTTTGCTTGCTGGTCTTGACCAAGTGCGATACCCATACTTTCTGTGGTCGCTTTCTCAGTTGCTTGAAGAGCGAGTTCAGTTGATCGACTTGAGGCCAGAAGATAGTTAGCTTTGCAGTGAAGAAAATGCACCACTGTTTCTTTACCAACTTGAGTTCTGATGAACTGCAAGAAGTCGGCATCAAACTGTTTCATTACTGCAGCTCTGTCTGTCATAAAACTGGTTAACTTCTTTAGTAAAGCTTTGAAGACCTGCTGCTTGTCATCATCGGTTGCATCACAGTATAGGTCTCCCATCTCCTGAAGCTGATGGATTGTCATTTCCAACAATGTAGCAGCATCTTCAGAGGCAACGGGGGTGAAACCTAGACTTAGTGTCTCACCAGTGTCAAGAGTAATTTACTGGCCAACAATCTTCCTCGAGTCTCTTGACGTGCCATCAGTGTGCATGGTGCAATCTGATACACTCAAAATCTTTTCTGTTGCCTGGATTTTTGCAAACACCTGGCCATCGTTAGCAATGTTGATTGCTGTTTGGATACAAGGCAGCTGACTGTTCTAGAAGTGCAACACTCATCACATTCAGTTCTTCTGAAAGTTGCAGTGCTTCCAGACGGAATGATGCACAGTGTTATCTCTCTCTTTCAAGATCCCTCCTGATTAGCTGAACATTTCTTTGCAGCTGATTTTGTGTTTTTCTTAATTTATCATTCTCTCTATGTTGCTGGTGAAGTCTCCTTTTTGCCTCATTTGCATGCCCTCCTTTTGGTGTTGTACCTCAACCAACTTTTTCTTTCCTGCATGTTAGAACATTCCCTCAGGGTATCAAGTCCTGTTCCAATTCATGAATAGTATTTGGCACCTCAAGGAGTTTAATCTTTTCTGCTGAAAGTTCATGAATAGTATCCTGGAGAGTGAATGTCCTGGTGCAAAGACTTAGAACATTGAAGCAGAAGGTCTTTTTCCTGTTGTAACTTCTTATTGAGGATTTGGTTGTCAGATGGCAGTAAAAGTTGACTGGTACTTGAAGGTGGGGATATTGCAGCCGATAACCTAGAGCTGAGAAATGCAGCAACTCTGTTGGGAGCTCTACTCCTGTGACGCTTTAAGGTCCTATATTCATCAATGACCTTCTTGATGGACCTTTTAGCATCGCTGCCATTATCTCCACTAGAAAGGAGCTGCATCCATTTCACAGTAAACTTCAGTCCAAGTTTTTATCTGCTTCTGAAGTTCTCCAGGTCAATGATAAGTTGGTTGGTACATTCAAATCCTTCTGGTGATTTAACAGCCTTGGTGTCTGCAAGAAGGTTTCCCCGCTTCAGACCGAGTGTGTCAATCACCTCACTGATGTGCTGAGCAGGAAAACTGTGTTTGGGAAACAATCTTGCAAAGCAGCCATTTACTGTAGTAGAAGTCTTTCCACTTTCATCCTGTTTGTAAGTAGAAGACCAGTGGGAGGTTTTTGTCGATTGACTCTACCTGTTGTGAGTACACATCTGAAATTAACAACAACAAAAAGTTGATAAAACTGGAGAAAAATGATTATGTTCCTTTGACATTGTTGATTTTCTTTATTTAAATTACAAGATTCATTTCAGTGTTAGGTCTACAAGTACAACAGTGTGCACAGACTCTGCTAAGCATCAGAACATACAGAAACTCACTGATGAAATACAGCATCAGTAACCTCAGCGCATCGGCTTTAAAAAAGAGTCAGACAGAGGTCACATGACCTTACAAAACTTCAAATTTACACCGAATAGCACACCTGACAACTATAGATACTATATTAATCTATTCCTGAAAGTATTCCGTTGTGGAAAATCAACAACAACTCGCCAGCTAACCGGCTGACGCAATTTGAGAAACTTTATTCAGAAGGTGATCATCGATGCGACCAAGCTTCTTAATTTAACTGGGCATATGAAATGCTAAACATGACAATTCTCAATAATTATGCTCTGTGACACAAACAAATGACAATAAATCATTGTAAAATAGATTCAACTTAACACACAACAGTTATGAAGCCAATACATGAACTGAGTTTGTTACATCGGTGGGTGAATTGGATTGCTTTTCTTCGTACACATTAACTCTCAGAGTAGCCATTTTGAAAGATGCACATCAACATACGGAGCTACACAAGTTTTGGGCTTTAACCTAGGGTTCGGTTGTAAATCACATAACAAATGAAAAATACATAATTAAAATGTGTAACAGGTGGTTTAGTTTTTAGTGGTCTGTAACCTGGAAAAGTTCGCACTTGAAAAACAAATACCGCTTTCATTGGGTTTCATTGAACTTTTGCCCAAAGAGTGTACAATAGAAAGAGACCGCATGTAATCACTAATGCGTGCCGTGCAAGGACAGCGCCATCTAGCGGAGAGGAAGTTACTATGTAGCATTTAACATGGATGTAATGGACATTTAAACAGGT
Organism: Paralvinella palmiformis; assembly: GCA_025642065.1. NCBI lineage: Eukaryota > Metazoa > Annelida > Polychaeta > Terebellida > Alvinellidae > Paralvinella > Paralvinella palmiformis. Next base: position 21,081 of record JAODUP010001522.1, read on the forward strand.
TTATCCTCAAAACTTGTCGTTTCAAATACAGTCTGTACTATTGTTTACCATTTTATAAAACCCCGATATTAGACTAGAATAATTGTTACATTTGGGAAATAGTAGACCAAAGAGTGTACAATACTCTTTGAGTAGACTAGGACTTGAGAAATAGATTAATCTGCTAATACTAGGTGAATAGATCCATTGATAAAACTAAGTGTTGTTTTTACATGTTTTTTATTATACAGTAGCTACGTTGACAGAATCCATTGAGCCAACTCCGTATGGAATTATATTAGTTGGAACACACCAGACAAGCCATCCATTCGTATCCAATCACACACATATATGACTAAAACCAAGTATCACAGTGTATTTCGTGCAAAGCACCATTTATTTGAATGTACATCACTCCAGACCTCACAACATGGTCACATGAACATTATTTTATGAAATGCTACAAGCACTAGGTATTCAATATCGGGTCCTTGGGCTGAGTATTTCCTGGTGGAGATTGCTGCATACCAATACTCGTTGGTGGGTTAGGCACATCAAAAATGTCGAGAATTCTTGGAGGAGTTCATGAGCTAAAAGAAGAAAAAACAAGTATTTTTAGTATTTAACATTGGTACATTATAAAATAACATATAGACATACATGTGTTTGCTATTAGAAATTAATGTCATAATATTCATCTTGTTCATATTAATATATATATATATATTAATAAATATAAGCATGAATACCTCAAAATGTTAAAAGCAAATTACACAATTCCTAGCTAGATAAGCAACATCTTTGCCTCTTAAGTTGTCCTGTCCTGAGTTCTGGACCCATTTTGCACTTCTGAAATTACAATCTCTTTAGTAGAAAACATAAACAAAATGTTAAGTTAATGCATATAATGTACATATTTTACTGGACCAAATCAAACCCTTCAGGTTTTTGCATTGGCAATTATTTGTGTTTTAGGAATGTGTCGGCAAACAGTGAACATTAATTGTATACTGGCGGAAGCTGGTCTTCACTGTTTTTATTGGTAGATTGCAGGAAGAATGTATTCTTAGAATAATAAGCTTGTGATTTTAATGTAAGCCATTAACTAGTTTTGGCACAAAATTACCAATGTTGTCGATATGCCATAAAACCACGTTCATTCATTCATTTATTTTTTCGCTTGTAAAACAATCAAGAGCAGCTTCCAAATTAATATGTGTATTCATATTAATTAATAAACAGCCCATGGGACCTAAATATCAACTCATTTCCCTCATAATTCTAAATATATTAAAAATATTCTAAGCACTGAATCAGGATTATAAAAGGTTGATTGTTGAATATTAATATGTATATGTAATATGAATATAACCAATCTTAAAAAAAGCTATACAATTTATATAAATAATGTTAACACAGCTGCTTGTGTATGTGAGCATGTAAGCACTAATCATGTTCCTCCATTTTAAAAGCAAACATAGATTGATCATGGTTAGTTGTATTATGACATAGAAATCAACACCTGAACAATCCAGTAAAATATATTGACACTAGATGATTGATTTTTTTTGGTGACTTTTGTGCACATGTTAGGCTTAATGGGCCGAGCGTCCTGCAAAGGTGATGAAGCAAAATCAAAGATGAAATACAAGTCAGTCTGGTATCAACAAAATATGGGACCTCCTTATCTCCAACAAATTTCCATTTTACCCCTGAAATGATATTGTGATGGTCTTTTGCTGACTGAATGATACACCCTTTTAAAATCGATTGTACAACAATAGCAATGTGGTACAACAAATTCAATCACATCTTTAACACCTTGGCTTTAAATCACTATGCCCCATGATAAGGTTACTGTAAAATACCAGGTTCATGGGGCGAGATGCATCACGAAAAAAAACCTTACTTGTCCCATCAGAGTTTTCAATTGGCAGCATTGGACTTCATATATGTTTTTTCTTGACAGGAACATATTAATCATTAAGTATCTTTGGCCGTAACAATAGTTCCACCTTGTACTTATTATCACCTTTTGTGCAAGTGACATGGTTATGTATATCAACAAGTCTTTTTACCATGTCATCATCTAGAATACTAAAATAGCAATGCATTTTAACCCTCCCAAATATATACAAGAAATCTATTATTTGGAAAAAGCTGAGTGAAAGAAAGAAAATACTATTTGAATTTTGCAAATCGGACCTATGGGTGTTAAGAAACCTTCGTTTTAGCTCGCAACCTTATTAGAAACATGGTAAGGGAAAACAACTGGGCACAAATTACAATTTTTGGAACAATTGGTAAGTCCCATTAAGCAGTTTCATACTTAAAACCAAATTTCTCCATAACCACACAAGAAAAATTTACGAAAATAGACACAATTGTAGTATTTGATGTGTGAATAACTTGGCCCTAAACATAATTTCATACACATAACACTAATTCAAGATGGCTGGCGTGAATCCAAGATGGCTGTCCAGAATTCCACATTAATTCCAGTCACATTAATAAAAAATGTCCACAGCATATGTGTAGTAATTGCTAAATTTTTCAGCTGTGCCTTCTCAGTTCTGCATCTGTGTTCCATATAAATCACTGTATCACATGACCAAATTCAAAATGGCCACCATTTTTGCCACCCTCTGGTGAATCACCAACATGGCCGAGTAATATATCAAGTTATAACTCTTCACTAGCTGCACCAAATTTTGAGCACTGCAGCAATCAGAAAATCTCCTGAAAGACTAACTTTGCCATTATTTAAAAAGATATCCCAAACATTAATTTTAGAAAATTGTCAAACATGTTGAAATTCAATTGGCTGATTTGAAGCGACAAACCAGTCCTTAGAGGTTGGATTCTGGGATATATTCAATTTAAATATTTGGAACCAGTTAATTTATCAGAATTGTATCTATCCTGCCCTGTTGATTTTGTAATTTCTCGGAAATATTTTGCCTGGTATGCCTGGAACATTTCACTGAACTTTTCCCAGTCTTCCAGACTATATGAACGGCCACCAGAAACTGGGTAAGGAGGAGATGCAAACATTGAAAATATGAACTTCTCAACAGTAGGACAATCTTCCTTGAATGGCCATTTGTAAACACCACTGGTTATTTGTGGATATATGCAATTGACTTTCACATGCTCACAATCAAATTTTGTTGATTTCTGTAAAATAAAATACTAAATTAAGAACCTGAATTTTAATTGATAGACCTCATTAGATGATAACATTATAGTGTGCATATTTGCATAGTAGTTTCTCATATATCTTACCTGGGAACCATCCATTTTCCAAGGCTAGTTCAACACCTAGACTTGGCTGTATTCTTTTTTCTTGCTGCACGTTGTTATTTTGCTGTCCTTTTTCTTTCACACGCTGAAGCTTAGCTGCCTTTGCTTTCTTAACAATCTGCGTCACCCACTTTCTTTTCTTTGCTGGTTTATCATTTTCCAGCTGCTTTTCCTCGATGCATCTGGACTGCAGCATCACGTCTATGTTTCTCTCTCAGCCATTTACGATGTTCTTTTGCTCTATCCCACAAATATTTCCTTCTCCATGCTGGCATAAGCTCCAGCCATTTCTGCAGTTCCCCTCTGCTGTGCTTCAACATTAGGATGGTAGAATGATAGTGGAGTGTTGCATGCAGACGTTTTTTTGGGTGACATCCAGACTACCAAAGTTCTTTTCACAAGCCAGGTTGTCAACTCCACTACCAGCAGTTCGCCAAAGAGCTTCATCTGAGATGGTGCTGAAAATTTGCCTCCTTCCAAGAAATCTGTCAACTGGTTTCTAATGGTCTGCACAAATCGCACCATCAACTTGCTGAGGGTCTGCAGCAGAATATCCTGGCGATCTAGATGTCGGAGTGTCATAGCTGTAGCATACAGTGGATGTTGCCTGTTAGGTGGAAATTCAGGTTGGCCCCATTCAGTTCCTGCTGCACCCACTCATTAATTTATTGAAATGAATTCTTTTCATTAGCTGCTCTATCGGACATCAACCAAAACCAACATAAAGGCTTCATCCACCACAGTCTGACCTTCTACTTGAACTTCCTTATGAATATCACAGATCTCCTGAAGTTCTAGTTTAGTGTTATTTGTAATGGAGGTAGCATCCCCCTTGGCTACCCTAAAACGTAACGGCAAGACATCATGGCAACTAGGCAAAATTATGCTAGTGTCAAGCATCTTGACCTTTTTGCTATCTTTCTTAATTCCGAAATGGTCGCTGTCCTCCATCTTTTCTCTATAGAACGCCTTAGTCAAATATTGTGCTTCATCCGATGTCTTGTTTGCCTTGAAGGGAACTGTTTTATGTTCACATTGAAATTAAACATCCTCTCAGATACTGACTGTATTACCAAAGGCACATTTTCAATGCCAACTTCTAATCCAAGCAAATCAAACACACATAGCCTGACACACTGTGAAAGCATTGTCCTCATGCAGTGGGACAGGGCGGACAGAGTCCCTTTGTTTGACCAGCAAGTCCTCAATTTCCGAAAGTCTAGATTTAGCTGAAATGAGATCAAATTTCACCCGTCTTGTTTCATTAGAGTAATAATTGTTATGTTGGAGTGAATGCACTTTATAATAGCTTTTCATCTTTGGTTCTTTCACACCCTTTTTTCACCAGAGTCTAGTTTTTCTTTTAGTTCACCGATTATAGAAGCTTTCTCCTCCTTAAGTTCCTTTATTTCCTTATCCTTGTTCTTGGCCTGCTTCTTTATTATCCTTGTTCTTACCTTGTTGGACGATTAAGAATCTAATTTTATTTACATCCTAGCTTATACAAACATTTTATCAATGCCAGTAATCCGGCTTTTTATAAAGATTCATTAAAACGGTTTTATTTCCAAACGTTCTAGGACACTGAATGGCCTAAATTGTGCCGATGTGTCGTTAAACAACATTCATCCATCCATCTTGGCCTGCTTCTTTGTGTCTCGCAACTTTGACTTCGCACGGCTAATGGTAGATTTTAAGTTATCTCCTTTTTTCTCACATATTGCTGCAGTAAACAACACTTTCTAGCATTCAAACCACCTAGATTATCACCAACATCCTTGATTGTTTTTTGAAGGATTTCAAGATGCTTTCTTTTCTGAGACAGAAAATTGTTATTCTTTGCCTCACCAGAAATAGGAACAGTAGTACGATTTGAACCATCCCCACATGTACTTGAATTAGTCTTTGCAACAGGTGGAGAGCTCACTTCACTTTCATTTGTAGTTGTATACGTTTCTGTTACCCGTGGAACTGTTGTTAGGCCTGATTTAGGGAATTAAAATCTTTCAATTAAAAACTTGGTATTATTTTGCGTGCTCGTACATATGTTTTGTTTTCACTCAAAGAAGGGGAAGCATTTAACACTCCCAAGTTCACACCAGACCACTTCGACAACCAATGTTCAGCAGTGTCTGCACCCTCTTTGCTGGCATGCTTGTATATTTCACAGATGATGAGCTTAGTGATAGCATCTACGTTGAACTTCTGCCCATAACGTTTCTTCAATTCTTGATACGCCATTCTGAAAAAAAGATAAAATTAGTTTTATTCAAGAACCTCCTAAGAAATTCTGACCACCTGATTAGTCTACTCTTGTAAAGAGAGCCATAAAAAGCACTCCAGTTTTAGGTTTGGAGGCATACAATTCCTATTTTGATGCTACATCATCCACTGCTATCTAATCTTACCCTCTAATAATAATTTGGCTAATATACGACAGCTGGCTGCTGTCCACTGCATCTGGTTAACCCTATCTAGCCTAGGTTTTTTTTTGGGTCTTGTTTTTAATAGAATTTTGACCAATCCTGTGAGGATAAAACTTGTTCTTCTGACACCTAGCACAGGGATGGTACATAATCAATGATATCTGGATAATCCAAGTTGGTATTACGCACTCATTAGACATGGGGGTTAAAGGTCAGGTAAACCCTAATAGGGTTTTGGTATCAAAATCACAGGTATTTCCTTATTTATAACTAAATCCTGATGTTGTCCTGTCATTTTCATGTATCTGGGTATACCATTGGGTTTATCAAAATACTAGACCCCATTCACCACCAGGGCTTGAGAATAGCCACAGGGGCATTTAGGACCTCCCCAGTGGAGAGTCTTTATGTTGAATCAAATGAGGAATCTCTTTACAGACAGAGAGAACGACTGTCTCTGCAACATGCACTAGGTAGTTCTCCAGCAAATCCTACATTTGATATGGTATTCAACCCAAAACTCCAAGATAACTTCTTACTCAGACCGAAAACTATCCCAACTTTTGGAATCAGAATTCGGTCTTTGAGAAAAGACTTGGAGATTGAACCATGTCAAATAGAAAATATACGCCTACCTCATATCCCGATTTGGGATATGATGGAACCAACAATTTTGTATGGTCTGAGAGCGGGGAAGAAATCTGATGTATGTCCATCGGAATTTCAGAGCCGCTTTCACATCATACAAAATAAATATGATGACCATCAGTTCATCTATACTGATGGTTCAAAAGAAGGCGATAGAGTAGGATGCGCTGTCGTTTGTGGTAGGCAGTGCGTGATGGAACGTCTGCCTGACGTGGCCTCCATCTACACAGCAGAACTTGGAGCTATTTACCTTGCACTCCATCATGGTATTAGCTCTACTGGGGACAAAATCATTATATGTGTGGATTCTTTGTGCTGTCTACAGGCCATAGAAAATCTAGAAATAGAAAATCCACTTGTCCTCAGTATTTTAGAACTACATTCCACCTTTAAAACTCTAAAAAAGGATGTAGTATTCTGCTGGGTACCGAGCCATGTCGGTATTCGTGGCAATGAACTCGCCGATAAGGCTGCCAAAACTGCTCTAAAAGGTCGGAAGATCAACATTCCATTACCGTTCACTGACTTCCGACCTATCATAAAGCAATACGTTAGAAAGCAGTGGTCAGATTTCTGGTCACTGCAATCTGAAAATAAATTGCATGCAGTGCAGCCTGCATTAGGATGTTCGGTGTGGTCCTGTCGGGAAAGGCGTCGTGAGGAAATTGTGCTCACCCATAGATACCTCTTGGCTGGAGAAGATCCACCAGAGTGTATTTCCTGCCAAGAACGCCTGACAGTCGATCACATCCTCCTTCATTGCTCGGAATACCACCACATAAGAGTAAACTACTACCATGCAGAGACTCGGAAAGAGCTGCTGGACAATATTACCCCGGACACAATTTTAAACTTCATAAGAGAAGCTGGTCTTTTCTTTTTAATATAAATTGGTAACGTCTAGTCATCATCATTCCAAAGATAAATTGGTCTTCTTATTTACTAGTTATTTTAAGTTAGAACATCTAGTCAATGTTATAAGCCTACCTTTTATTTCCTCTATAGAAGCAGGTCTTCTCTTTTATCAGAAATCTAGTCAAAACTAGTCATTATCTTCTATATTTCACATGTTATTTACCCTGTTGGACGATTAAGAATCTGATTTTATCTTTTTAACAAGTTTATACATCTATACACCAATGTATATTTACTATTTATACTTAACAATTTACATCCTAGCTTATACAAACATTTTATCAATACTAGTAATCCGTCCTTTTAACTTTTTATAAAGATTCGTTAAAACGGTTTTAATTCGAAACGTTCTAGGACACTGAATGGCCTAAATTGTGCCGATGTGTCGTTAAACAACATTCATCCATCCATCCATAAGATCACATATGTGTGTTTGTAATTAGCCATGAATGATTATGATTGGCCATGAGATATTTGGTAACGTTTTCGTGTTGTCGGATTATTGAGGTCATTTTACAATGAATATCACATTCTGTTGGCGAAATGAAGTGTTGGGGTCGATTTTGAGTCATTTATAATGTAGCTAAATCCGTCACAGGCAATAATGTCGGATAAACGATGGTCCGGATTAACGGATTCTGACTGTACCTTCAAGTTGACCAGATCACATGATCTAGATCTTTTCCGATGACAGCTAATTTCTTTCACCAGAACAAATGGCTTGTATGGGCTAGTGGAATAAAAGGGGCACCCAATATCAGAAATTAGTTTCAACAAATTTCAGCCATGGAGATTATGCCTACTAACCAAAGGAAACAGAAAGTTTGTCTGGATGGTTTCATGTACACCAAGCAGATAACTTCCAAAGGTGTTATATCTACATCTTTTGACCTAAGTCAAGTACTCAACACCAAACCTCACAACCATGATGCAAATACGATGGAAGTTGCAGTTGCCAGGACCAAAGTGGATATGAAACATTTAGCAGCGAACACCAGAGAACGGCCGGCAACAATGGTGTCTACCAAACTTGCTGAACCTCCTGCTGCTGCCAGACAATTAGCTGGTGAGGAAGAGACCATGAAAAAGATGATACGACGCATACAAAAAAGCCAGGCCCCTCCCGTTCCAGCTTCACTCAATGCACTTATCATTGAAGGCGAATGGGCCCAAACATCAGGTCCTACAACAGAACCATTCTTGACCTATGACAATGGCCAAGAGTCAGATTCCAGGATAATAGTTTTTGCATCACCACCTGCCCTGCGTACACTCTACAGCTGACACATGGTTCATGGATGGCAACTTCGCCATGGCACCACCTGGATTTCTTCAGCTCTATGTTATCCGAGTCCCCCTTGGATCCACAACTGTTGGTGTAGCTTATGCCCTGCTACAACGCAAAACCCAGGATACATATGAGGAACTATTTCGTGCCTTGTTGGATAAGTGTAGTTTGATGGAACTGTATCCAGACCATCAGTGCCATTGGAGCAACCCTGGACAATGATGTCCAAGCCAGGAGTTGTTTTTACCATTTGACCCAAGCAACCTGGAGGGAGATACAAGAGCTGGGCCTAATGTCTCAATATAGAGATGACGAGGACTTTTAAGTTGTTCTGTGGACAAATAGATGCTTTAGCATTCCTGCCCATTGACGATATTCCCGAGGGAATCATGTACATCCGTCATAATACCGCTCATGGTGCAGAAGATCTGGTGGATTACTTCGACCAGACGTATGTGACTGGCACTTTCCGTCGTGCAGGTGTTCCACAAGAAGGTCTGGATGGAGTAGCCATTGTTCACATGAGGAGAGTTCCACCTCGGTATCCACCTGCCCTGTGGAATGTTCACCAGGCCACCCTGAACGGTGAACCAATGACAAATAACCAGTGTGAGGGGGTTGGAACAATCGTTTCACTCGTTTACTTGGTTACCAGCATCCCTCCGTTTGGACCTTGATAGATGCTTTAAAGAAAGAAGATGCTGTGGCTTCCACTCACATCGCCAAAAATTTAAATGGTCAACCGGGAAAATGATCATTAATTATATATGGCTGTGAGTTATTAATTATATTTGAGCGATAAATTTAAATGAGATTATTATGGCTTGATATGGTTTTTTTCTGTTCTTAAATATAAAGCATGGAAACAATATAGATGACACAAAAAATATATTAAAAGTATACTATCTAGATTTAATAATAGGAATATTGGAAATGTACACCTATGGACAACATGTCAGAAATAAAGAATGTATTATATGCAATGTTTTTTTTCTTCAAATTTTAGAGTATGAGACATTCGTTTGTGATTATTACATTCATACAGTGAATTGAATAAAATTCAATTACATACACTATGACAATTGAATATAACAGCTGTGGACTATATGCAACATCCATGTTTGCCAGTTTTAGAATATGAGACATCACTTTGTATTTGTTACATTTGTACAATGAAAAAATACAGTTACATACAATGTTTTGTATTTATTGAAACAACTATATTTATGAAAACTCACATAAACACAATCAAAAAATTTGAATGTTGGCTAAATGTCCCCACTGGAAATATTGGCTAAATGCCCATTGGCTAAATGTTCGGGATTATCAAGACTAGTGAGTAGTGTTCTCAACCTTGTAACGCAACCGTCCGTATTTTCGGAAATCGTAAATCAGCTAGAAAGAAAAATGAAACCATTCTTTTCTGCCTATGATCGTACTCCATATCTTTTTTATCAACTGTATTAAACATTGTTTAGTCCTGCTCAACTTGTGAAGAATGCTCTTAGAATAAAGCCGCATAAATATCAATTCCGAAATACCTGTCGGGCATCTTTTAACAGACGCATGCGGACTGGGCTGATTCCTGTTATTGGGGAAATTTGAAACAAGTGCATGTTATAGTAGGTAGTGGCAGCCATTGTTTTTGCCTGAATTAACAGTTCTTATTTTACGTTTCTGAAGTAGAACTGATTCATACAAACATATTAAAGAAGACACTGTGGTAATATGAACGCAAAAGTCTGTCTCGAAGTGTGAATGGACCATTTTTAATCAACCATCAACCACACAAATACTTAGATACAAGCTTCAGTGTCTGAGATTCATTTGATTGATACTAGAATAACATAAAAACAGATATATTCTGAAAGAATGGTAACTAGTTTAGATAAATGAGACTTTAATCCTAAAACATGTTTGTTATATTTAAGTTCAGCCTGCACTGCTATCTTCTGGTTTGTTCTGCTCCCATAAGATGCAAGAAGTGCATCTATATGTTTAGGTGTAGTACAAGGATCATGGTGGGGCTGAAGCTGATCCATTATCGTGACAATGGCCTGACGTTTCTTCTCAGCTTCTCCAAGCTTTTTCTGCCTCTGTTTATCTAAAATTACCTTTCTCTTGGCCACTGCACCCCTTTCTTCCTCAGCTGACCGTTTCCTGGCCTCTGGTGCCCTTTTGCTGACAAATTAAGCAGCTTAGCTTGTTCTTCATTCGATTTCTTGAGAAACCAAGCTGATACAGACCTGTTTCGCTTCAGGATGTTGATGGTGGAATGGTGAAACAAGAATGCAGATCTCCTTTTGAACAAACTGAAATCCAAATCCCCAAACATCTGTTCTCCAATCAGATTCGTCAAATGCGAATGTTTAATTTTGCCTCGAAGTGGATTATTCTCAGGAACACTGTGATAGCGTCCTTCAGGCAAAAAATCAGCCAGCTGACGTTCTGTGACTATGACAAGTCCAGCACACAGCTCCTGCAGGATGACTTTTACTTCAGTCTTACTTTAGTCCTCTGCTCCTCACTCAAGTCCAATAAATATAGGAGTATGTCCTTGTCTGGAACATTAAAATGTTCATTGTGTGGTGGGACGAAGTCTGGTAGAAAAGCAGGGGAACTGTCCTGGGCAAATTAAGATAGGAGACAGCGAAGTTTCTCAACATACTTGTAGAAGTCTAAGTAATGAATTTCTGCCCCAGCAGAATCCAGTAAGGGGCTGTGACTCGGAAGTAAAGGACCCCCAGAACAATTATCTGATGGTCAATGGCATCAGACCTACAGTCCTCAAACACACTCTCCAGCTTCCTGTTGCGTTTTGACAAACAGACACCAAGACAGTCGATTATGTGGTTTCTGTGAAAATGAAGGCTAGCAGCTGCCTGAAAATTTTTATTAAAACGGTTGGCGCGGAAATTGGAAATTCTAGAGGGGCAGTGAACCATCTGACAGTAGGCCCCCAAGAGTCACGGCATCCACTTGTCATCACCCCGAGGCCCCAGGCAACCACACGTCAGACGAATATATCTGAAAACACACATAAACACACAGTCAATAAGGCAGTAAAGAAGAACGAGTTCGTTATGAATAAAATGGTGAGACAGAAAAAAAGAAAATTGCTAAATATTTAACAGCAATAACATACAGGATGCGGAGCTCTCTGACTTGCTTTGATAAGAACGGAACTGGGCAAGTAGATCTCTCCCAAATCTTTCTCCACTCTCCTTTACCCTTCTCGCAAGGATCTTTTCGCATTGAGTGCTGAGGCCAAGGAGGAAATGGGTACTACAATGGAGAAACTGAATGTCTTCATCAGTCTGTAACATCAACTTTCTTCTTGAAAAGCTTTGTCAAATGACTTCATCGTGTTACACCTGTCACTCATTAGTCCAGACAGCTGGTGCAGCATCTGCAGGAAGGTTTCATGAGACTCTTCTTCTCCATGTAGTAGGGAGAGTTCTTCTAGTAGTTTCATGCTAATATCCACAAGAGTTGTAGTATCCTCTGTGGCTACAATCACATATCCAGTGGAGAGGCTCTGGCCATCCACAGTTAACTGCTGACTCACATACTTTTTCCCACTACGAGAGGTTCCATCAGTGTGGAGGTCCCAGTGATCAGCCTCAAGTAGAGTTTCTGTGATGTGGGTTTTTTCCCAATTATTTGTCCACGGTCAGCAAAGCGCAAGGCTGATCGTTGTGATGGAAGATCGGTGCCTGGGATGTGTGCTCTGCAAACATGCCTGCTGACAGCCTGTATCACAGCCCCACATCTCACAGGTGCCACTTCACACTCCCCAACTAATGTCATCACACACACAATGGCATCTGGTATGAAATGTCCCTTTTCATCCTTGAGATGAATTGTATGCAGTTCATCTTGTTGTGGTTCTCGGATTGTCTCTGGTGTGTGTTGAGTAGATAATAATACCTCAATTTTATGTTGTGCCCTGTGATACCTCCTCTTCAACTCTGCATGCTGAAATTGCAGACATCGAAATTTTTATCTCCAACTGTTTCGCTGTTTCTGCAGCAACCCTGTTTTCGAATATATCCAGTCATTCTTATGTTTTCCTGTTCAGTCCACTGCAATTTCCGTTTAATAGATCCCTTTGTATAACGCCTTAAATGAACATTTACGGTATCATTTTCTTGGCTTAATAATCTTACAAAGATCTTTGTTTGAACTATTGGCAGCTTGAAGTTTCTCGTGGAGCACATTCACTTCACCACACTTTTCACCTAGCCTCCCAGCATTGTCTTCCAGTTTCCTATGCAATGCAGCAAGTTCATGTTCTTTTTGACCTAATTTCAATGCATGCAAACTATTGGGGTTAGATTGCAAGGCTGAGAGGACAAAAAAGGATTCCCGAGCCTTGACATCATCTCACTTTCCTTTAATTGTCCACTTTTTTTCCTCAGTTTTGTTAGCTGAAGTTTTAGTTTGTCCATTTTTTGGAAAGTGATGGCAGAGGAATCTCAATTATAGTAGAATCATCCTTGCCTGCCAGCCTGCTCAGCCAGGTTCCTAGGACACTGTGTGGGAGACCGTTTTTCACCCTGAACCTCTCAAGCTCCAAAATGAGACCATTAGTTGGTCTTGAACAGAACACACTGAAAGAGCAGTCTTTAAGGGAAGCAGGATTCAAAACAAAGTCTGCTGCAAATGGGCCTACTTCAGGTTGTATAACTACTTTTGTTTGAAAAAATGCAATAATTCCAGACGTAATCTTTTCTGCTGCTCTCACATTACTTTCAATGACAGTTTTAATTCTGTGCGGTGGGACCTCGCCACATAATTTCTGTAGAAACATTTCTTTATCACTCCAAGTCTTGCCTGCTTCATCCCGAAGAAGGCACATCTGTAACATCAGCTTGTGGTTGAAGGTCAGTCCCTTGATCTTCTTCCTTGCTCCACAGCCTTTTGCCAGGAATGCATATTTCAAATCAGCAAAGAGGTCATCCTCTGCACAAACAAAACAAATGTAATTTTTTCTCCCATTTTCTCCATTATTTATCTTTCTTTTTCCCATTTCTTTTTCTCTAATGTTTTTTCCAGAACATTTCTCCATTTGGAAAATACATGTTTGAAAACTAAAACAAAATTGCAATTACAATCTATACTTGATGCTGAGCTGCCATTCTTGAGCTATATATAGGTCTAGTTTTGACTGGCAACAGCACCAACAGGTAACGAGTGCGCAAGTGAATTCTCATGTCTACCTGTACCTCAGTTTGCAACAAATAATAATTTAGATGTCCAAATTCTATCTTCATTGGCAACAAAAAAAATACCACTGATGTAAAAGATCCTCATGTATGAACTATACATGCTGATAATCAGATATCCAAAGAAATAGGAGCCAATTTGGTCTGGAAAGCGATGCTAACACTCTAATTTACACCACCCTCACCCACTGAACCACTTTGGCGCCTCCGTGGTCTAGTGATAGCGTGCTGGACCACAGATCACTACCACCCGTGTTTGAATCCCGGCTTGGGCATATCTGAAGGTTGTTTCATCTTTCACTTTGTCTCATTACCTTTGGAAGTCGCTCGGCCCATTTAGCCTACCTTGTGCACAAAAGTGGCCGTAACACATCAATCATCATCATCATCACCCACTGGACCACTCCATACTATTCGGTGACCATATATTTGGGAGAGCATTATGCAGCCAGAAATAAAACATATCAATAAATACTTCGGTCAAAAGGTTCATAAAGTATTAAACAATGCAATCATGAAAAATTATTAGTTTACATACCGAGATGATGACGCAGTTTCTCCAAATGTGAAGTTGCGTTTTGAACCGTAGTACTAGAAGCCGCCATGATAACTGGTAAACGGACAAAACCCCACTCAGACAAAACCCCACTGACAAAACCCCACTTTAAAAAAAAAATATATATATATATATATATATATATATATACACACCACATTGCATACGTTATGATTTTTGTACTTTAGATCAGAGACCTGAATTTACCGAATAAATCACATAGTCTAATGTATATTTTACTATAGAATAACAGAAGGACGAGGGGTAATGCATTCACGACGGGAATGATACAGGGCAATGTGGTAATAAAATTATTTTAATTTTATGATGTATTTGTGCTTATGGAAGACTGTTAATGACAAAACTCAATGTGTCATGTTTTAGAAATTTATTTGAAATCAATAAAATAAAATACATATAATGTGAAACAGATCAAATGCATCTAACAGAAACTGAAACAACGCTTCACTTTGCCAATCTCACACAGTGTCCAATGCCCCGTAATGTCACTTCTACTGACTTTAGGCCATCCCGATGGTCAGCACACATGTTTCGCAGGTTAATCTGGAACTGACGGCGGACATGCTTGGCTGGTGGTTCACCACGCTCATCACGCAACAGTAATGTGGCAACGTAGATCTGATCCTTCCGGATACTATCAATTGCTCTCCAGATGGTCGGGTGACTGTGTCCTGCCAGCTTGGAAAATCCATTATTCCATCCCTCACATATGTTGTTTGTTCTGGAACCGCCTTCAAGGGTGATGGTGTGCACATTCCATATAGATGGTGCGAACATGGGTGGCTTGCGTCGGATGCGAATTGGGGGAACAGTCCCATCTGGGCGTTGTGGTGGCTGTATTTGACGATAGGAACCTGAAACGTACGTGTTGTCAAAATATCAGCACCATTGTCATATACCAGGAAGGATTCTCCATCAACAGTAGTGGTCCATTCACCATCTAGTGTGAGCTCGCGGAGTGATGCTGGATTCTTCGGGATGTGTTTGGAGCGTTCCCGTCGAAGTGAACATTTGATAGTTTCTGGTTTGCCCAGGTCAGCGCGTATGTTGACAGGTGTGTCCGTGGTATGGTCTGCTATCAGTTGTGTGACTGTACCACGTGATCCTGCAGCATGTTCTTTGAGCGAGGCATGTAGCTTTGTGATTGCTATTGCCTGATCCTGTGATTCATGGCTATGTGGAGTGAAACTGGTGACAGTGGTCATCTAAAATTATAAAGAGAAACATAGCATTAGTTTGTGCTCAAATAAGGACCATATAATTTGATTATCAATCAATTTAATTTTTAGGAAAGCAAAAAACAAATATCAAATTATCTATATAAGTTCATCAGTGCATAACATTTTACCTCAGCATCAGTGGTCAGGCCCCCTTTCAGCTGAAACAGACGGTTGGGGCACTCCCATCGGACAGTTTTCCTCACATATTTCTTGGTATACATGTAGCCCGCATGTATCAGCTTCAAACCACCCTTGTGATTAGTGATGATCTCCATGTTTATCAAATTATATCTTATTATTATCTTTGTAATTTAATATCAGTGAATGAGAGCTATCAGAGAATGATGATTATTTCCTATTTTCCAGTGCCCTTATATAAAATTATAAAAGAAGCCATCCACAGCTACTACATGTATCATAGGCTCTAGCCATTAGGAATGAAATAAATCCATCTACTATTGATGTCAGGGATGATCCTTTCATGACTAATTCATAATTGCAGTGGCTTTTTGATCTGTTGGTAACCAATTATAAAAGAAGCCACCACTTCTACTGTCAGGGATAATGTGGATGTGATACCATTAGCAATTACATGAAGCCTTCTACTACTGATCTCAGGGATGATCCTTTCATGATCAATTCACAATTACAGTGGCTTCTTGATCTAAGGGATAATCACAACTATTACAGTAAAGCAGGTCAAATAGTTATTGAAGTTCAAACACACACACACACATATATATATATATATATATATTCTTCAACAGTTTTTATATATATATATATATATATATATATATAGTTAATTTAAGTCTTATTTTACATGTAAAGCACTTTTTAACATGTTGTACAATATTATGGAGAGTGCTATATAAATGTTGTATGTAATAATAAAAATGATTATTTAATTAATCAATCAATCAACAGCACCAAAGGCCTAATAAAAAACATTTATTAAATATTATTTTAAGAGTAGGGTTATGTCCAAAATGTGTATTAGTGAGTGGGGTTTTGTCCGAGATTCAAGTGTTACATGTGTGTTTCAAAATCGTTTGAGAAGATCAACATGTAATCACAATAACATGAACATACAGCAACACTGAAGGTTGCAGGTGAATTTTCTGAGAACATAGTTTGCCTTCACTTTTTAAACATGTTTAGCATTAAACATGTTTAGATTTTTCACAAGATGTTTAGAAAAGTGTTCACATGTTTAGAATGACAAAGTACTTAGAGATGTGTTTAGTGTTGCATGTGCTTTGCTCTATAGGTTATTTGATGTTTAGAAAAGTGTTTACTCAAGGCATCTGTTTAGCTATATGCTTAGCTGTTTAACCTTAGCATGGTGCTTAGGTCTTCAGTCGTGTGATTAGTAAAGTGTTTAGGTGTTCACAACATCATGTGCGTAGCTAGGTGCTTTGACAATTTATATGTGTAGCAAAATATTTAAGTGTTTTGCTAGGCCAAAAAAATAACGGTCACCTTGAACTTTGCATATACATTATTTAAAATAGTTTCCTGTTAGTATCTATCCCACAATGATGAAAATACCTGTAAAGTAACATGTAAACTACAGACTAATCAATGCAATGTTTAAAAGAAAATTAAACGTGAACACTATTTAATATTTTTGAATTGTTTTTCAAATTTGGTTAAAAGAGTTCTTCTTGCAACTGTCCTTGCTGTGTCCTTCAGAAAATACAACTGCAGAAACGTCAGCAGCTGATACTGGGTTGGGTATGGGAGACCCCACGCATAATAACATGCGAGAAGTGTTCGCATGCCATACATAACTGAAGAATTCTGTAGTGGTATGTTGATCCTGTCTGCAATAATTATGCTTTGTCGGCCATCTTGGTGTTGACTGAACACCAGGCTTGGTTGTGGATGTCCGTTAGTTGTCAAGACCATTTCAGCAGTCTGTTTAATAACAGAAACAAATATTTTATTTAAAATTAACATATGCCATATGTTAGCTAAGGAATTTAAGAAGTTAAAGCTGCACTTTAATTTATAATGTTCCGACGACTACTAATTATACTGGAGAAAATCAACAATGTAAACAATTTGTTATATTAATATGCCCAAGAAAAACCTGGCAATACATATTTGGTGAGAACATATTTTCAAATCAAGCCATGTAATTAACTTTGATGCTAATAGGTTAATTAATGCATATATTGAGCTTGGCTAATTTACAATTCCTTAAATTTTACAGAATTATGCTTAGATGTTATTTGTAGCTTTACTGCTTAAAAAAGAAGTGTATACCCCGGACATAATTTTAAACTTCCTAAGAGAAGCCGGGCTTTTCTTTTTAATATAAATTATTTAAAGTGGATAACATCTAGTCAGCACCATTCCTTTTTTTTCCTTAAAATTAATTATTTTAAGTGAGAACATCTAGTCAATGTCATAACCCTACCTTTTATTTCCTTTGTAGAAGCAGAGGTAATTATCTTCTATATTTTACATGTTATTTACCCTGTTGGACGATTAAGAATCTGATTTGATCTTTTTAACAAGCTTATACACCTATACACCAATGTATATTTACCATTTATATTTAACAATTTACATCCTGGCTTATACAAACATTTTATCAATTCCAGTAATCCAGCTTTTTAACTTTTTATAAAGATTCGTTAAAACGGTTTTATTTCCAAACGTTCTAGGACACTGAATGGCCTAAATTAAACAACATTCATTCATTCCAGCCAGCCATATCATCTCTCTTATCTGCCAATCGTCCAACATTCTCTTTCATTTTGACACCACACAGTTCATTTTTTCCAAATTTTCTAGCACTTTTAACCCCGCTCCCAAACAGGCTTCATTTAAGGTTGTTCTGTTTAAGTTGCTGTTGTGACAGAATAACTATAGATCTAGAAGAAACTTATCAAGTTCTTGATACGATCGGTGGCTTTTCACTACATCACGACATGCCAACTCTAAACGGTGAGCGAAGAAGTGCACGCCGAACAATGCTGGCTGGTTTTTCTTCATA
The DNA here is from genome assembly GCA_025642065.1 of Paralvinella palmiformis. NCBI lineage: Eukaryota > Metazoa > Annelida > Polychaeta > Terebellida > Alvinellidae > Paralvinella > Paralvinella palmiformis. The sequence goes on from JAODUP010001522.1 coordinate 39,672, forward strand.
TTTGAAACAACACCTGCCTTGTGCCCAGTCATAACGGTAACCCTATCTGTAGCGATGCCAACAAACTTGGGGAAGAAATCCGCGAATGCAATCGACAGTCCACTCTCAACACCATGTTTAATGCTGGCTGTCACTCCTACAGCATCTGGCTTTGGAGTGTTTTCAATGCTGAGAAAGCTAACTTTGACTTGCCCAGACTGGCATGTCCTGACAATCATTATGTCTTGCTCCATGATCGCGGAGTCAGTGGCACCATCCACTATCAGGCTTGGCAAATCGTGCATCGTTCACTTCTTTCGCTACAGTCTCTCTATCAACTTCTGCTGCTGCTTTATCTGACCGATAATCGGTGCCTATGGCTAGTCCTTTGCTCTGGCCTAGTGAACATTGCCAAACATAATCTGTAAATGGCCGGTCATGCTTAGCCAATGCAATATGCATGCACAGTTTTAAATTTAATTATTAACTTATCAGCTAATGTCTTGTTTAACGCAATGAGCATTTTACTAGCCGTTGAGTCCATTGGAGGCTTCAATCGCTAATGCTTCTCGTTTGTGAGACGCTGTAAATTCGTGAACTCTCACTGATGTCAACTGAAAACTCGTTGTACCTAAATTAAAACTCCCCACCTCCGCGTGTTGGTGAATGTTTTCAGTACAGATAGTACATTTCATTGTGTCTGCACTTGCATCACGAATTCTTTTTGTCGCATCATACGTCTAGTCACTTTTTCTTTTATGCTCCAGCTCTTTCTCTGGTCTATCTCGCATTTTCCCTGGTGTTAGTGTTGTCGGCTTTTGTTTTAGGGTAAGCCCAAGCCATTTCTCCATAGTTACGGTTTTATTTGCAAACGTTCTAGGACATTGAATGGCCTAAATTGTGTCGATGTGTCGTTAAACAACATTCATCCATCCATCCATTTCTCCATTGTAAAATGTTTTAAGCAGATACGTTTAAATGTGTTTAATTATCGAAATACTCGGTTTCTGTTATGAAAAAGTCAGCGAGATCAAACGGGGATTATCAAGACTAGTGAGTAGTGTTCTGAACCTTGTAACGCAACCGTCTGTATTTTCGGAAATCGTAAATCAGCTCGAAAGAAAAATGAAACCAGTCTTTTCTGCCTATGATCGTACTCCATATCTTTTTTATCAACTGTATTAAACATTGTTTGGTTCTGCTCAACTTGTGAAGAATGCTCTTAGAATAAAGCCGCATAAATATCAATTCCGAAATACCTGTCGGGCATCTTTTAACAGACGCATGCGCACTGGGCTGATTCCCGTTATTGGGGAAATTTGAAACACGTGCATGTTATAGTAGGTAGTGGCAGCCATTTTTTTGGCCTGAATTAACAGTTCTTGTTTTACGTTTCCTAAGTAGAACTCGTTCATACAAACATATTAAAGAAGAAATTGTGTTAATATCTTCATTACTTTTTGAGAAACACCTTTCGGAAATTTAATATGAACGCAAAAGTCTGTCTCGAAGTGTGAATGGACCATTTTTAATCGACCATCAACCACACAAATACTTAGATACAAGCTTCAGTGTCTGAGATTCATTTGATTGATACTAGAATAACATAAAAACAGATATATTCTGAAAGAATGGTAACTAGTTTAGATAAATGAGACTTTAATCCTAAAACATGTTTGTTATATTTAAGTTCAGCCTGCACTGCTATCTTCTGGTTTGTTCTGCTCCCATAAGATGCAAGAAGTGCATCTATATGTTTAGGTGTAGTACAAGGATCATGGTGGGGCTGAAGCTGATCCATTATCGTGACAATGGCCTGACGTTTCTTCTCAGCTTCTCCAAGCTTTTTCTGCCTCTGTTTATCTAAAATTACCTTTCTCTTGGCCACTGCACCCCTTTCTTCCTCAGCTGACCGTTTCCTGGTCTCTGGTGCCTTTTTTGCTGACAAATTAAGCAGCTTAGCTTGTTCTTCATTCGATTTCTTGAGAAACCAAGCTGATACAGACCTGTTTCGCTTCAGGATGTTGATGGTGGAATGGTGAAACAAGAATGCAGATCTCCTTTTGAACAAACTGAAATCCAAATCCCCAAACATCTGTTCTCCAATCAGATTCGTCAAATGCGAATGTTTAATTTTGCCTCGAAGTGGATTATTCTCAGGAACACTGTGATAGCGTCCTTCAGGCAAAAAATCAGCCAGCTGATGTTCTGTGACTATGACAAGTCCAGCACACAGCTCCTGCAGGATGACTTTTACTTCAGTCTTACTTTAGTCCTCTGCTCCTCACTCAAGTCCAATAAATATAGGAGTATGTCCTTGTCTGGAACATTAAAATGTTCATTGCGTGGTGGGACGAAGTCTGGTAGAAAAGCAGGGGAACTGTCCTGGGCAGATTCAGATAGGAGACAGACTTCTACAAGTATGTTGAGAAACTTCGCTGTCTCCTAAGTAATGAATTTTCTGCCCCAGCAGAAACCAGTAAGGGGCGTGACTCGGAAGTAAAGGACCCCCAGAACAATTATCTGATGGTCAATGGCATCAGACCTACAGTCCTCAAACACACTCTCCAGCTTCCTGTTGCGTTTTGACAAACAGACACCAAGACAGTCGATTATGTGGTTTCTGTGAAAATGAAGGCTAGCAGCAAATTATTAAAACGGTTGGCGCGGAAATTGGAAATTCTAGAGGGGCAGTGAACCATCTGACAGTAGGCCCCCAAGAGTCACGGCATCCACTTGTCATCACCCCGAGGCCCCAGGCAACCACACGTCAGACGAATATATCTGTAAACACAGAGTCAATAAGGCAGTAAAGAAGAACGAGTTCGTTATGAATAAAATGGTGAGACAGAAAAAAAGAAAATTGCTAACATACCGGGATGCGGAGCTCTCTGACTTGCTTTGATACGAATGGAACTGGGCAAGTAGATCTCTCCCAAATCTTTCTCCACTCTCCTTTACCGTTCTCGCAAGGATCTTTTCGCATTGAGCGCTGAGGCCAAGGAGGAAATGGGCATTACAATGGAGAAACTGAATGACTTCATCAGTCTGTAACATCAACTTTCTTTCTTCTTGAAAAGCTTTGTCAAATGACTTCATCGTGTTACACCTGTCACTCATTAGTCCAGACAGCTGGTGCAGCATCTGCAGGAAGGTTTTCTTCTCCATGTAGTAGGGAGAGTTCTTCTAGTAGTTTCATGCTAATATCCACAAGAGTTGTAGTATCCTCTGGCTACAAGCACATATCCAGTGGAGAGGCTCTGGCCATCCACAGTCACCTGCTGACTCACATACTTTTTCCCACTACGAGAGGTTCCATCAGTGTGGAGGTCCCAGTGATCAGCCTCAAGTAGAGTTTCTGTGATGTGGGTTTTTTCCCAATTATTTGTCCACGGTCAGCAAAGCGCAAGGCTGATCGTTGTGATAGAAGATCAATGCCTGGGATGTGTGCTCTGCAAACATGCCTGCTGACAGCCTGTATCACAGCCCCACATCTCTCAGGTGCCACTTCACACTCCCCAACTAATGTCATCACACACACAATGGCATCTGGTATGAAATGTCCCTTTTCATCCTTGAGATGAATTGTACGCAATTAATCTTGTTGTGGTTCTGGGATTGTCTCTGGTGTGTGTTGAGTAGATAATAATACCTCAATTTTATGTTGTGCCCCGTGATACCGCCTCTTCAACTCTGCATGCTGAAGTTGCAGACATCGAAATTTTTGTGAACCCTGTTTTCGAATATATCCAGTCATTCTTATGTTTTCCTGTTCAGTCCACTGCAATTTCCGTTTAATAGATCCCTTTGTATAACGCCTTAAATGAACATTTACGGTATCATTTTCTTGGCTTAATAATTTGCACGTGAAGACTTCAGCTGATGTCTGAGATCTTCCAGTTCTTTACCAAGATCTTTGTTTGAACTATTGGCAGCTTGAAGTTTCTCGTGGAGCACATTCACTTCACCACACTTTTCGCCGAGCTTCCCAGCATTGTCTTCCAGTTTCCTACGCAATGCAGCAAGTTCATGTTCTTTTTGACCCAATTTCAATGCATGCAAACTATTGGGGTTAGATTGCAAGGCTGAGAGGACAAAAAAGGATTCCCGAGCCATGACATAATCTCACTTTCCTTTAATTGTCCACTTTTTTTCCTCAGTTTTGTTAGCTGAAGTTTTAGTTTGTCCATTTTTTGGAAAGTGATGGCAGAGGAATCTCAATTATAGTATAATCATCCTTGCCTGCCAGCCTGCTCAGCCAGGTTCCTAGGACACTGTGTGGGAGACCGTTTTTCACCCTGAACCTCTCAAGCTCCAAAATGAGACCATTAGTTGGTCTTGAACAGAACACACTGAAAGAGCAGTCTTTAAGGGAAGCAGCATTCAAACCAAAGTCTGCTGCAAATGGGCCTACTTCAGGTTGTATAACTACTTTTGTTTGAAAAAATGCAACAATTTCTGAGTCTTGAAAAGTTTTGAAATCCTCTGCACAAACAAAACAAATGTAATTTTTTTCTCCCATTTTCTCCGTTATTTATCTTTCTTTTTCTCCCCCCTGCGGGACCGGGGTTTAGAATAGGTCCGCTGTATCCCCTGCATGTCGTAAAAGGCGACTAAAAGGGGCAACCTGTTTGCCGTGGGTTGCGACCCGTAGGAGGGGAAGAGGGGATCCTGGTAGTTGAGTGGTGGAAACACTGCAACACACTACTTTGGCCCTAATTTCCTTCTAAGACGGGAGGTCAGAAAGGCCCGATCTGACCAATCGGCTAGTCACGTTTAGCCCTGGGGGTGGTTGTTTTTGGACCATTGGTCCTCAAGCCACCACTTACCAGAAGGCAGTGGCTGATGGGTCAACCTTGGAGGATGGTGTTGCTTTGGGTAATCGGGTGGATGACACTCCTCCACTCGGTTTTCCCTTGTAATACTATCTTCTGGGGGTATATCACAATTGTATCCCTGATGCACAAGTGTTGGTTACCACACCTCTGTGCATCCCCTTGTTGGACTCCAAGGCGGGTGGGGAGCATTTGTGCTGAAACAAATAAAATAAAATATGGACAACAACCCCCCCAAAAAAAAAAATCGCATTCTCACAAAAAGCGGGCCTTAGAGATTGACACTTCTTCGGATAGCGAAGAACCAACATCTGTGAAAAGGCTCCGATCTGGAGACCTCATTATTGAAGTCTCTAAGAGGAGCCATTCCGAAAATCTGTTGCGTTCCAAAATGCTGGCAAATTGTCCAATACAAGTTGTCCCACATCGCAGTATGAACTCCAAAAAGGGAGTCATACGATGTAGGGACCTCGCCGACACCTCCGAAGAGGAGATATTGGACAATTTGTCATCGCAGGGCATAACGGAAGTGAGGAAGATAAGAGTACAGCGTGATGGACGCCGAATTAATACCGGCACCATTATCCTCACGTTTGGACTCCCTGTCCTACCCACCTCTGTAAAAATAGGATTCCTTCGAGTGAAGGTTGATGTTTATATTCCGAATCCTCTGAGGTGTTTTAAGTGCCAAAGATATGGACACCACAGAATGGCCTGTAAGCGAGAGCTTACATGCGCCAAATGTGGTACAACAGGTCATGAGGATAAGGAGTGTAGACAGAAACCGCACTGCGTAAACTGCGATGGAGACCATGGATCTTTCTCCCGTGACTGTCCCTTGTGGAAAAAGGAGAAAGACATCCAGACCATCAAAGTAACGCAGGGAATATCCTTCCCAGAGGCTAGGAAAGTCGTAGAGCAGAGAGGTAGCACTCCTACCTCAGCGAGGTCATACTCTGATGTCGCTGGGGTTACGAAAAGAAGTGTTGCCTGTCAGACCGACATGACCTGGCCTCTCGGGGCCCTGCAACCAAGCCAAACGCCTAAACAGAAACACCCTGTATCTAAGGCTGTGTCTACCATGACAGTTGCTGACGCAACACAGTCAGAGGTAACACCAGCCACTAAAACTAGGCTACAAACAAAAAAGGGGGATACCCCATCACCTTCCACAGTGATGGAGCCCCTAACATCTCAGACAGTGTCCACAAAAAGAAGTTCAAACAAAACTAAACAAACACATGTTGGATCTAAGCCAACAACCCCCCTAAACCAAAGAAAAAGACACTGTCTGACAGAGAAAAAAGGGCGATAAAAACCCGATTATTGCCCCAAACAAATATAACGTCTTGGAGGATATTCTGGATGGGTCCTCCATGGACTACGATGACCTGGACAATCCAGGTCATGCCCCATCGGGAACCCTT